>VWZZ01001619.1:1543188-1556479 GCA_013399095.1 Psophia crepitans | reverse complement strand
GGGCTGCCATCCTGCTTTCTGGGCAGCGATGCCCTGGGAGGGATGGAGGAGCCCTGCAAAACCTGGGGGCCTGGGGACGCAGCTCTGTCCCCCCTCCCGTGGTGGAAGTGGGGTGCAGGCAGCAGAGCTGTCCCTTCCCAGGGCTGCCCCTTTGCACTGCCCGCATCCTGCCTGGACCACAGAGGGGTGGGTGGGGAGGGAGGTGCTCATGTTATTTCCTCCCGAGTCGAGTGTTGGTGCAGGGTGGCCGAGGTGACGGCTGGGGTGCTGGGTACTGGTCCCCGCTGTTGGTCGGGCTCTCCTGGGTGCTCGGAGCCCACGGGCAGGCGGGGTGGATTCAGGGCATCCCACCGGCCCTGGCAGCACCCAGTCCCTTGGGGCTGCCTGGCGCATCCTGCTGTTTCTCCCCCTGATTCGTGTCTGTCATCGGCAACGGGTGCTGGGCTGATCAACGTCTGGTGAGCGAGCTGGGGAGGGGAGAGGCTGGGTGTCCCAGAGGGACGGCGACTGGTGACCCTGTGCTGAGTGGGAGCTGAACCCAGGCGTGGTGGGGGGCCATGGCCCCCCTGCTGTCACTGTGCTGGTGCTCGTGCAAGACTTCCATGGCAAAGGTGGGAGAAGGACCCGGGTGTCCCGTGAGCTGCGGGTCCTTCCAGGTGGCCGGGGACAGGGGAGAGTGGGGCAGAGCCATGGGGACCCGGTGCCCCGTTCCCATCTCGTCTCTGTTCGCTGGGGTTTGCTGAACATGGAGGGGGGGATCGCATCCTCCTCCCCGCCGCCAGCAGCTGCCCGGCAGAGCCCTGCCCTTGGCAGGCATTCCGGGATTCCTCCGGGCTTACAGCTCCCTGTCCCTTCCCATCAAGAGGGATTTGAAGCCAGGGAGAGGGCGGCTTAGTTCCCAGCTCACCCATTATGCCGGGAATTAGGATCCATTACTGCTCTTTCGGCAGGAGCGGGGCCCCCGGCCCTATGTCCGCACCCCCTCCCCGGCACTAATGCACCGGGCTCAGCCCCAGCTCCCGGCGGTCCTTGTGTAAATAAAGTGCAGGGGCAAAGATTTTGATCCCATTAGGCAGGATTAGTGCCTTGTGAGGCCCTGGCATTAAAATGTCATCGGCGGTGGAAGGAGAGCGCCGCGGTCGTCCCCGTTGCTGTCCCCCTCCCCTGGTGCCAGCGCTTGGCAGCCGTTGTGCCGTCCGTCACCCCCATCACCCCCGGCAGCTCGGCTGCAGCGTCCCCGGCAGGGCTGAGTTCTGGGGTCGCCGGTGCTGTGGGGGCCGGTGCGTGCGGGATGGGGACGGCACGGTTTGGTGGCACCTCTCTGTGTGGAGGGGGCCGTGCTGGGCTGCTGTAGCCGGCGCGGCGTGGCATGGCACGGCACCCGGCCGGCAGCCCCGGGGAGCTCAGCGCCGGCCGGCGCCTCCGGCAGATGTGCAGATGTTCCCGGGGACGCCTCTCTCTGCTGCCTGTGTTTGGAAAGTGATGAATTTCTGCACCAACTAATTAGTCTCTAATTAGCAAGTGGAGTGTAAACAGTCACAACAGATGGGGGAGAGGCAGAATTAGCAGTAATGACCCTTCGTTTGGGGGGAACGTGGTTGTTGTGCACCAGGAAACCTCCCACCACGTCTGGGACCGGGGCGCCCATCCATGCCAGCTCTGCGGTGGGGCGGTGAGGTGGTGACACCCCAGAGCACCCCGGATTTGGTGGTGCCATGGTCTGTCCTGCCGCCGCCCCCCCCCCAGCCTGCTGGGAGCAGAGCTGAGAGGCCACGTGCTGCCAGCGTGTGGGGGAGCAGAGGGAAACTGAGGCAGGGAGGGCCGCAGGAGGGGCTGGGGTGCGCAGGGCTGCAGCGCTGCTCAGCACCAGCACCCCCCACCCTTCTCCCCTCTGAGCCGCGGCGCGTTGTGCTGGAGGTGGGAGCCGGCACGGGCGGCTGCCGGGAAGCTGGTGGGCAGGTGAACACGGGAACAGGCTGTCCCGCTCCTGGAGGCCTCCTGAGACGTTGGCACCAAACCAGCCGTGTTCCCCTCCCCAGGTTCTTCCTCCGCTCCTGCTGCTGCCCCCAGCGCCAGCGCTGGGCTGGGGTCCCCGAGGGGGCGCAGGGCTCCCGGATACCTGCCCAGGCAGGGAGGATGTGGTCCGGCACAGCCGACCCAGAGCTCGGTGCCACCTTCACCCCCTGCAAGGGACCCCCCGTGCGCCCGGACCCCCCAGCTGTCCCCTGCCCGCGGCCGGGGTGGTTTCAGCTTTCCCAGGGGAGCAGAGGAGCGGTCGGGGGGGATGACAGGGGGGCCGCTCTGTCCGAGGCAGTTGCCGTGACCTTCGCGGGCGGATAACGATCGCACGATCAATAGTGGAATTAGGAGCCGCCTCTCCTCCTCTGTGCCATTTTTCACCCCTTAATGCAGAACAGATGGCTCGGGCGCTTCAGAGCGAGATGAGCCTTAGCTGCTTAAAATCAAATTAGGATGTATGCAAACAGCGTGCGGGCCCAGGGCGAGGTGTGCCAGGAGCACCCTGCCTCCAAACGCCACCCAAACCCCCCCAAACACCGGGTGCTGGGCTCAGTGGGGGGGTGCTGGGCTCAGTGGGGGGGTGCTGGGCTCAGTGAGGGGGTGCACCGAACACGCCGGGTCTCAGTCCTGCTGTGCCACTGGTGGCCTTGCCCAGGCCCTGGCAGCACAGCCCTGCACCCGGCGTTCTGGTGCGGCCGCTGCGTGCGTGGCCAGCGCCGGTGCCAGGGGACCACCCTGTTTTGCCATGTGTCCTCGCAGCAGTGATGCATCAGCTGCATCTAGCCCAGCAGGACCCCTGGCATGGTCCAGGGCGTGTTCTCTGGTTTCACACGTGAGCTGCTTGGCCCCGGAGCCGGGGTCTGGTTGTGCTGCGGCCCCAGCGGGGGGCTGCGGGGATGCCGCAAGTCTCCAGCCTGATGTGGGCGAAGCCCTGGCGTTGCAGGTCAAGCTCCTGGCACGCCGTGGAGGGAAAGCGCGTGCACCCCCCCGCTCACACACGTGCGGAGGTGACACCCGCTGTGCACAGGCACAGATCCCGTGCCTGGGCGTTCCCACGCCCAGCAGCACGCGTGTGCCTCGCTCCGTGGGCATCCCGAAAGCCACAGCTCGGTTGCTGCAGGACTGCCACGAGCTCTCCGGACCGGGGAACCGCGCGGCCACGGCCCTTGGTGCCAAACCCCACAGCCAGGACACGGAGCTGCCATGGGCACCCCGCTGCCCCCGCAGCGTCTGGGGCTCACTGGGGAGCGGGAGCTGGGCTGCTGCGAGTTTCGGCCCTGGTGCCCCGCGCCTGCTTTGTGGGGTGCCCTGGTACCCGGATCCAGCCTGGACCTGGGGCAGCGGCACCTCGGTGAGGGCTGCCCGCAGCAGCCAGCGCTGCTGAAGGTCAGAGAGGAGGATTAAATTAAGGAGCCGTGAGCTGCTCCTTCCCTGCCTAACAACTGGCCTGGCGTTCGGCGTCACTGTGCCTGCCTGGGGACAGACAGGACAGGGCAGCCGAGCAAAATCAGCGGGGCATTTCCACATGGGTGCAGCAAGGAGGCACCCCAGGGTGCGCAGGAGCCGAACCCCACTGAAGGGGAGAGGAGAGGGACCCCCAGTGCAGGTCTGGTGGTCTCTGGATGCCTCTGAGCTCCTGCAAACTCGTGACACCCCCCAGGGCAGAGGCGCAGCGGGGCAGGCTGAGCCCACGGGCACGGGCAACGCTTGGTGCCGGCTCACGGTGCGGAGCGCCGCGGCAGGAATTCAGCTCGCGCACACAAGAAAGCAAAGCCCTGCCCCAAAGAAAAAACCCAAAGCCGTGATTGAAAGCGCACTTGAAAGCTGCTGGGGAATATGAATGTGTCTTTGAAGTAAAAGGGCTTCCATTTGTTAAGCAGAAAATGGAGCTGTGTGTTTCGATTTATAGTTTTACTTAGCAAATAAAACAGGAGAGGAGTAAGTGTTTATGTCTCGCTCTGCTCCCAGCCCCTCCGCCCCCTTCACCCCCCGAGTTAAAAGCTCCATGCTTCTGAAACGCTACAAAGGCAGCCGGGAATAAAGCAAAGCAAGCAGCTTAGATAAACCCTAGATGGGCTAAGCCCTCGTCGATAGGCTCGGGAAACGGCGCAGGGGGAGCGATGGCCAGTGGAGGGGTCTGGGGGCCCCGGCTGGGACAGGGGGACGGGGATGTGCCACCAGCATCCCCCTGCCCACGTGCCCGCGTGCTGCTGGGTTATGGCTGTGCCCGTACCAAGTGGTCCTGCTGCCGTGGGGCTGGCAGGCTACCGGCCCGGGCATGTCTCTGAGCCCTTTCCCTCCCTCTCTCCGCAGACGACGTCTCCCCGTATTTCAAGACGGAGCCGGTGCGGAGCCAGGTCCACCTAGAGGGGAACCGCCTGGTCCTGACGTGCATGGCGGAGGGCAGCTGGCCCCTCGAGTTCAAGTGGCTGCACAACAGCCGGGAGCTGACCAAGTTCTCCCTGGAGTACCGGTGAGTCCCTGCCCGGCACGCCGGCCCCTGCCGGCAGCCACCGCGGCGCAGCGCCGGTCCCCCTGCCAGGGGGATGCTGTCCTGGGGAGGCAGCGGTTAGCGTGCCGGGAGCTGCCGCCTCTGTTTGGAGAGCAAACGGTGGATTTAAGCAGGTCAACATCGGGGAGGAGGCGTTTGCACAGGCGGGATTAGCGCTGGGCCGCGCATCATGGCCGGCTCGTGGCTCCCTGAGAACGGCCCGACCGAGGGAAGGAGCAGGAAAGGGCGGTGCGAGGGATTGGTCCGGGTTTGGGCACCCAGCCCTGTGCACCGATTAATCCTGCCGCAGAGCGGCCGGCCCCGCGTCACAGCCTGCTTGGAGCTCGCCTTCAAATCAAGCCGGGCACCTCTCGCCATCTCTTCTGCGTGCGTGTGTCATCCTCGCTGTTTTAATCAATAATTCAGCCCGAGACAAGCCGTTCCCCGTTTAAAGGCATTGAATCCAAAGGCTTCGTGTTGCTGTGGCAACGTGGGGCTGCTCCGGGATGCCAGGAACGCAGACAGTGTGGCTGGGTGACGTCCCCTCCCCGGCACCCAGAGCGGTGCTGGGTCCCCTCCCCAGCACGGGGCCGTGGTGGGTGCTGGAGCAGTGGCCATCCCTAGGGACCCTGGGGGTTGTTCCCCACTAAGCCGTGGTGGGTGCAGCTCTGTGATGCCCCCACTGCCCCAGGCTCGGAGCTGGGTGTTTTTGCACCGGTGCTGGGTGCCTGGCAGGATGGGTCCCTTGTCCCAAGCCCCGGTGTCGAAGCTCAGAGACCTGTCGAGCCCCACAACTCCCACAGCTCATGTTGGCTGCAGCAGGAACGATGCAAAATGCCACCCCTTAAATGGGATTGTGGGGACGGTGGCGACAGCAGGGTGGGGGGACACAGAGCCCGTGCAGGGGCTCCTCCAGGAGCTGCACAGCGCTGGGGCAGAGCCACCCGGGCCCCATCAGGACCCCGACCCCGCACGCTGCCCCAGCCTCGGAGCGGGTCGGGGTGCCTGTGGGGTACCTCCAAACCCAGACCAGGGACTCCGGGCTTCTTTCCCTCGGTCTGCCCCTGGGCTTGGTCCCTGCCTCAGTCTGTAGGAAAGGGTCCAGCGCTTGTGCCTCTGCTCTGGGGGGCCCGGCAGCTCTGAGCCCCACGTCCCCACACCAAGGTGACTCCCCTTCCCCGGCGCCCCTGGCCCCGACTCCCGCCTCCGCCTCCAGCATCCCACCGGAAAGGATTAAGGCAGGAAGCGAGAAAATAAACAAACACATGAGGAAAACCCAAACAAACGCAGCCGGCTAATGAAGCAAACAGCCTCTATGCAAATCGCTGCCTGGCTTTATCCCGGCCTCTCCGCGGCGAGGACGCAACCTGCTGGCATCGGCTTCGCCCCGTGCGGTGTGCGCTGCCGGTCCCCGGCTCTCTGCGGGGATTTAATGTGTCGAGATGAGGGTTTGGACATCTTGCCTGGAATTGAAGGCTGCCGGTGAGGAAGGTGAAGTACCAAAATTAGTTATGATAGGCAGAAATTGAATTTTAATAGAGATGTCGGTGGCATGGAGCCAGCCTGCTCAGGCAGTGGGAAGGTAGTAATTAAAAGTTAACGAGTTTAGAAACAGAGTAATCCTTGGAGAGGGGAGGGCTGGTGCTGATGCTGGGGGAGGCTCAGAGATGCTCCTGTCCACGCGAGGGCTGGGAACGGCTGTGGGTGCATCTGCTCTCTGGGTGAGGGATGCGGGGTGCAGCCAGTCCCCCCCAGCTCAGGGCTGGCACACATCCCCCGGCGTGTCCCCACTTGGGGGGCAGCAGGGACCCGCCCTGGGGCCTGGCTGTGCCCACGGCAGGATGCACCGTGCTTCGCAGCAGGGCCACACGCTGCAGGGAGCCCGTGCCCTGGGGAGCAGCCGGACTCAGTGGCATCAGCTCACCGTTCCCAGCCAGGACAGTTTGTAACTGAGTGTTTCGGCCTCAGCATCCTCACCGCTGCTCCCCAAAGCCTCTCCCAGCAGGGCACCCCACCAGCACTGCCGGCTGCTGTTGTCCTTGTGCATTTGACCCATTTCTGGGGGTGCTGTGAACTGGGGCTCACACCCCCCCAGCCCCACGCTCCCCACAAACCGCTCTGGTTCATCCTCATCTGTTGGTCGGCTGAGCTCACGCTGCGTTTTAAGGAAAGGAGCTGCTCTCCGAGTTTGGCAGCGCGTTTCCATGGCGACCGCCCTTTCCTTCCCTTTTCCCTTCCCTTCCCGCAGCGATTCAGCTGCCAGCTTGCCACTGGGGCGACTTGTTGGTGTGCGGTGAAGGGCCGGTGGGGAACGGGCTGGGCAGGTCCCCAGCCCCAGACTGGCAAGGACCAAGGTGGTCCCACTGTGTGCTGGTGGAGCCAACCCCTCGGGAGCATCCCCAGGGACTGCGGGGGGATCGGGGACCAGCTCGGCTCTGTGTGCACATGGGGCTGTCCTCCCTCAGGAGCATCCGCAGGGATCGAGTGTGATCAGGGACCATGGAAGGTTCGGGGACCGGCCTGGCTCTGTGTGCACATGGAGCCCTCCCCCCTTGGGAGCATCCCTGGGGACGCTGGGGGATCGGGGACCCGCCTGGCTTCACCCACTCGCTGCCTCCGTTGCCTGCGTGGGGTGTGTGGAGACAGCTCTCCCGTGGGACCCCAGCTTCCTCCCATGCCTGGGAACCCACAGCAAAGCCCTGTCCCCTCCGATGCCCGTTGTGACCTTTGATGAGGTGACGGCAAGGCGGGTGGGCGCTGGAGCTTGCCGCACGCCCCGCTGCCGTGCCCTGGCACGCCGGCGCTGCGCTCTCCAGGGCCAGCTCTCTCTTTCCGTGAATAATCTGGCCGGTGCCGGGCTCTCCTGCGAGCTCTCCAGAGCCTGACTTCTTCTCGTACGAAGAATCATAACATGCAAATCAGACAGCTTGATGTCTTTAATGAAATCCTCGGAAGAAAAGCGCTTCTCTGTTGAATTGAGGATATTTATTTCTCATACAAGGAATTTAACATGCAGATTAGTTGGGTCTGGTAATTTATCACATGAGATTGTCCTATTAAGGGTTGCATCAAGTCCTGCTGCTTTCGGAAATTACCTTACACATAGATTACCCCTGGACAGACTCCCGTCCGTAGAGATGCATCTTCTGTCTGCTAAATCAGCCCCTTTTCCTCCGCCCGCGCCCCCCGCCGCTGGTGCGGGAGCCCAGCAGCCACTGAAGGGTCCCCCACCTCTTCCCAAGAGCCCAGATCCCCTTTGCTGGGAGCTCGGGGCCCGGGAAAGTGTAATTACATCTCCGACACTTGCTGGCTTTGCCGCCGTGGCGCTCACTGTGCCGCCCCCCAGCAAAGCGGGGTCTGCACGACTGAGCCTCCCGGTGCTCCCCTGGGTTTCCCGGGCACGGCGCAGCCCCACGGCCCCTCGCCAAGACCCCGTGAGCCCTGGGGTTGGTTTTCCAGCTTGTGGTGCTATCTACCCACCCCCGTCTGCACCTCTCCATGGGGAGGGTTGGCAGGAGCTGCCCTTCATGGGCTCACTGATGAGGGACAGATTTGGAGCTGTTTTGACCCCCCCGTGCTGCTGGATTGGGGTGTTTTGGGGTGCGTGTCCCCTGGGGACATGGCATGCTGCACACACGGGACCCCACCAAGCCTTTAAGGCCTTTTGAGGACCATGGGTGTTTGATACCTGTATTTTGTTCCCAAATTATGTAAAATATGGAGCCAGGACCCTCTCAAAACACAGATTTGGGAGCAAACAAGGTGTTTCACCCCCAGCTCCCTGCTGGGACCCCAGCCTGTGCCGCTGCTCACCGGGAGCACGTCCCTGCTCTGGCTGGACCAGCTCTTTGCCAGCCCAGGGGTGAAGCACAGCCCTCTCCCCTGGGGAGCTAATTGCCATTCAGTAATATAATTAATGGGAGCTAATGAGCATCAGAGGGGTTGCAGCCGGGCTGAGCAGGAGCCCAGCAGTGAGTTTCTGGTGCTGGTGGCTCCAGCCTGCCCGGCTTCGCTTTCGGCATTGCTGCGTGGCAGCATGGGCTGCTCCTGGCAAAGCCCCTGGCAGCGCTGGTGAGGCCGCGCTGAGCAGGCAATGGGCAGCACTGGGTGGGCTTTGCTGGGGATGCTGGTTTTACGATGCCTCCTGCCTTTCCCTGTGCCTTGTTTGGCTTTGCGGGGGACACAGCGTGACTGGTGACAGCAAGTGGCAGCGATTGCCTGCTGGCAGGAGGCACGAGGGGAAGGGCCATGGAGGGGAGTTGGGCCAGGGGAGGTTCAGGTTGGAGATGAGGAGGAATTTCTTCTGGGAAAGGGCGGTTGGGCCTTGGAATGGGCTGCCCAGGGAGGTGGTGGAGTCACTGTCCCTGGGGGTGTTTAAGGACAGGCTGGATGTGGTACTTAGGGACATGGGTTAGTGGGGAATAGGTGGGTGGGGACGGTTGGACTGGATGGTCTTGGAGATCTCTTCCAACCTTAATGATTCTGTGATCTCCTTGCTGGGACCTTGTGTGGGCTCGGACAGCCATGGGAAGGAGATCAGCACGGGGCCCTCAGACCTGAGGGTGCCACCTGAGCTGGGCAGTGGCTGTGGCTGCGGCCGAGCTCCCGGTGAGGGACGTGCCGGGGCCCTCCGGATGCTGCAACATGGACCAAGGCTCGTGCGCTCGCTCCCCGCTCCGCCCCACAGGAACCTGGCGGATTAATACGTGGGCATTAATTATTAAATGGCTCGTTGTTCTGGCAGCGCCAATCGAGGCGGTGATTTACAGGGCTGCCGGCACCCGTGAGATTCACCCGACCAGAGGAAAACACTTCTGGCAAGCGGAGACGAGGCGCCAGCTCCGGCCACGTGTGTCAGAACAGAGCCCTTTCCAATCGGGAGCTAATTGAGATCCGATAATGCAGTTAACAGGGGCTGATGAAATCCCAGGGAGGTATTTAAAAACCTATTGAGCGGCGGCCGGGTGCGGTGGAGGTGCTGGGACGCGCGGCTCGGATGCTGGGAGTCGTTAAACCTTTGCTAACTGTGTTTTAATGCTCACTTGACATTTCATTATCGCACAGTAACTATTCAAATACATGTCCCCTCTAGAATTAATTAGTCGTTATACAGGATATTAATCAAAGGGGACTGTGCCAATGTGCTTATATCCAAAACCCGATCCAGCTGTTGCTGTTACTGGGCAGCGTTGGAAAAACCAGACAGATTTCTGCACTCCTGTGGCTTTCGATATGATGGATCAGATCCTTTGGCTGATGCTTTTCCCGGCCCCTCTCCACCCCCTCAATCTAATAATAATTCGGCAGCGTCAGCCCCACGCTTCTCAGCAGCCCTACCGTAACAGAGCCGCGAGCATCAGCCAGGGCTGGGGCATTGCTCTGCCGGGGCGCAGGGGCCTCCCGGCGCCGTGACCAACCCTACAGTGACACGGCGGTGGGTGCCGCACGGCGTGCCGAGTCTGGCGGCGGTGCCGGCGCCTTGCCAGGGTGGCACGGTGAGCTGCGGTTACGGCTGGGCACGGTGCTGCGTCGTGCCCTGCCTCACCGCGCTGGAGCTGCTGGGTGGGTGGGTGAGTGGGGGGAGGAGGTTGGTGTTCCTGACGGGCAGCCCATCCGTCTGTCCGATCGATCCGCTGTAAAAGCCTCCTGCCAGCCGGCTGCTCCTGCGAACCCGCCGGTCCCCCGGCACGGGGCTTCTGGCTCCGGATCCCCTCCTGACCCCGGGGCCGAGAGCGGCACGGCCGCTTCCTGACCGAGCCCGGAGACCGCCGCCGTTTGCTGTCACTGCATTTTTTGAAACGCGGGTCAGTCCTCGCTTCGGAAGTGCTTTTCCCCGCAGACGACGCCCTGTCAACCTCCATCTTCAAAGCCGACCCAAGCGAGCCCCCGAAACGGCAGAGTCAGCAGCGAGGGCTGCGCCAGGAGCACGGCCAGACCTCCGTCCTGGCTTCAGCCGTGCGCAGCATGCCGCGGGGCTGGGGGGTGGGCAGGGTGGCCTGGCTGGGACAGTGCCCGTGGGCGCGGGGCGGTGGGGTCGGCTCCCAGTGGAGGAGCCCGGTGGAGCCAGAAGCTCCTGGCCACGGAGGAGCGGCCGTGGCCATGGCTCGGGGCAGCTCCCCCCTTGCTCGAATTGAGGGGGGGGGGCTGCATGAGGTGCTTCACCCCTCCACTTCCTCCTCCCTGTGGAGGGGAATCGGTGACGGTCCCCTTACAGCCAGGCTGGTGGGGGAAGGAAATCAAATCAGAGCGATCTTGGATAGAAGGCTCCGTGGGATCCGAGCGGCAGAGAGCAGCCTCTGCTCGGGTTTGGTTAATGACTGCGGGCCAGGCTGCGCCCGGTAATTGATTTCCTTTCTCCAGGCTGTTTTCAGCCGCTTAGGTGTGCGCAAAAGCTCAGCTCCGTAATAGCTCTCCCAGCTCCAGCGGCGCAGGATGAGGCCCCGTTAATTGGGGCTGCAGGGGTGTCCCCGCTGGGGGGCTGGACGGCTGCCCGTGTCCACCAGGGTGTCCTGGCTCCCAGTGCCTGGGGACAGGGTGCTGCAGTGGGGCTGTGCGTCGGGGGGTGCTTCATGGGTGGGTGCACGTGAGCCCCGAGGGTGGGGGTGGTTTGGGTCCCTCAGGGCGGCTCAGGGGCTGCGCTGGGGGCTTTGCACCAGCCCCTTCCCAGGACAAGGGTCCAGAGGGGATGTGCATGGGGGGGGTGCACGGGGGGTCTGTCTGTGGGGACCACGCGTGCCCCTCCGCTGCTGAGCGGACAGGTGAGCATCAGCGAGTGTCGAATTGTCCGTCCGTCCCTGTGCGTGTGTGTGTTTAGGAGTCACGGTGTGTGCGGGTGATTTATGAACGAGGACACCGCAAGGAGAGCGGGCGCATTATTCCTGGTGTCCGCATCAGTTCCTGACAGCTCCGTGGAATTGAAATGTCTTATTTAAAGCCTCTGGCGATCTTCTTTAAATATCAGCCGCCACACTCAAGGACTCGTTCCCAAAGGGCGTCCCGTGGGGATGGGTGACCCCCCAGCACGCCACGTGGGTGGGTGGGTGTCAGCAGGTTTGATGCCACCCCCGCTGTGCCCATCCCAGCTCAGTGGTGCCACCGGGCGAGGTGGGAGCCCCGTGTCCCCCGCGCCGGGGAGGGTGGTCGCCGGGGCCCGTCACGCTGCCCGGCAGAGGGGACGTGCTCCTCGTGTCTTATGAAAGTTTAATTTACGCTCAGTTATCGAAAGAACAAACAAAGCTCTGCCGAAACAGCCCGCGGCATGTTTTAATACGAGGTTAGGTTTTGGGCAAGGAGGGTTGAGCTCGCTTATTTATTCCCTTTCTGCTTTATCTGGGAGCATTCCCAGTCTGGGAGGGCGATGCTGCGGTGCCTGCCGGTCCCCCCCCAGGGACACCAGCCTGCAAGGCTGGTGTGGAGGAGTCCAGCCTGTCTGGGGGGTGATGGAGCAGCAGCGCCTGCATCCCTCCTGGGGGTGGGGACTGCTCGGGCAGCTCTGGTGGCGGCGGGGTCCGGCTCGGGGACCGGGGCGATGCTGGGGAGCGGTAGACGAGTCCAGACGTGGTTATTTCCTTTATCAGCTGCTGGCGCTGGTGGCTGATAAGAGCAGCCACAGGGTGCAGGGGATGGTAAAGCAGCTCAGCCCCAGCTAACCGGGGCGGTGCTGGGCTCAGCCGCTTGCGGGGCCAAGGTGCGGTGAGCCCGGCAGACCCCGGTGCGCTCTGCCACGCACCCCCGGGGCTCGGCGCAGGGGTTCGGACAGCGGGTGCCGTGTCCCCAGCAGCCGTCTCTGCTTTTGGCAGCACGAAGCGGGTCACCGGGCGACGGCTGCCGGCTCGGCGCGTGCGTGGTGCGGTGAAAGCACCCCCTGTGTGCAGGGCCGCGAGTCCCTCTGCGGCGGCGAGGGATGCGCTTGTCTCCCTCGCACACATACATGCTTGCGCCGACACGCACATACGTGTGAACACACGTCCAGGGGCTGCTCCCTGGGGAAGGAGCTGGCCCCTGGCGCAGGGGCTGCTGCCCAGCAGTGAATGGGGGGCTGGTGTAGGACCTGCGAAGAGATGTGCACCCGGGGACCCCAGGGAGAGGCCGTGACGGTCACCTGGACGTCCCCCCTGCTGCGGGGTGATGGCGCTTGGTCACAGCGTGTGCTCAGCTGCCTCCTCTCCCACAGGTACATGATCACATCGCTGGACCGCACGCACGCCGGCTTCTACCGCTGCATCGTCCGCAACCGGATGGGAGCCCTGCTGCAGCGCCAGACCGAGGTGCAGGTGGCCTGTAAGTGACAGCCCTGCTTGGCGGGGGACCGGCCGGGGACACCCAGCCCCATGGCGCTGCCGCACGGCTCGGGCACTGATGCAGCCCACGGCCGGCACGCGCGAGTCCGGCGCATCCCTGGGGCCAGGCTGGCAGGGACGGGGCCGTTGCTTCCTCCGCGTCTCCCATCGCCCAGCGGGGCCGTGGTGGTTGGGGGTGCAGGGGGGCACCCCGTGGGCAGCGCAGAGCACGGGGTGCAGGCAGAGAACGCCGCAGGGCGGGGAAACCTGCAGCACAGCATCCGGGCAGCCGGCTCGGGCTCCCTGGAGAGGTGAAACACTTTGCGGTGTGGAAGCGGCCCCCGCTGCTCCCCGGCTGCGCGGAGCGCTTAGAGCAAACACCGTTTATAATCGTTACTGAAAGCAAACAGGGGCGCGCGAGGCCGGGCGGCCGCATCCCTCAGCGCGGGAGCAGGGGCGGCCAGGCCGGCGGCTCAGCGCGGGTCCTGCGGACGGGCCGACC
>VWZZ01001619.1:1500752-1515958 GCA_013399095.1 Psophia crepitans | reverse complement strand
GCAGGCCTGGTCTGAGCGCCCACCGCCGGGGCCAGCCGCCCGACTCTGTGCCGTGGGCTGCCCTGGGGCTGGGGCTCCCAGCGCGGCCCCAACGGGCGGCCGCACGCCGCTGCCTGCAGGCAGCCCCGCTGCCGGCGGCGTTGTGCTGACCATGGCGGTCTCTCCCTTTGTTCCTCGGGTTTTGTCGTGAGCGCAAACAGCCGCCGCGGTCGCGGGCCCCCCAAGCCGGCCGGCTGCGGCGGGCCGGGCCCCGATGGCAGGTAGGGCGCTGTGGCCAAGCCGTGGGAAGCCTGCCTGTTTACTTCCCGTCCACCCCAGCGAAACCGCAGGAATTTGGAACCCGGCGGAGGTCGGGAGGTCTGTTTAGCCCCAGTATCCTGTCGGACCCCAGCCAGCCCCTGTCGTTGCGAGGGCCGGGGCCAGTGAGGAGATAACCTTTCCCCCCTGGAAACGTCCCCTCCTCGCCTTGGAGAGCCGTGGGCTGGTTTGTGGCCCATGGCAGGAGGATTTACAGTTCTGTGCGTGTTCTGGCGCGTCCTGCCAGTAGTTCCTCGCTGAACTTTGGCTAGCTCCCGGTTGTCGGCAGTCCCTTGGGGAGCACCGCTCTGCTTTTGGCACCGGTGTGCCGGCGCTGGGGTGGTTCGTTCTCCGGCTTGGCTCTGATCGGCGTGCCGATAGCCCTGGTGAGAGCCAAGCTTCGCCTCCTGCCCCGGCGAGCTGTCTCGCCGGCCCCGGCTCTGACGCTTGCTGCCGGGGCTGCTCCGTGCGTCCCACGGATGAACTGCAGCGGCGTCCCAGTGCCAGGGGCAGGACCAGACCTGTCACCCATGCTGGGGAGGAGGCTGTCACTGGGGCGCCTGGGCTGCCCACGCTAACAGGATCGTCTCCCCCCAGGCCCTGGGAAGACTCACCGGAGAGCCCGACGCGAGGGTGTGACAGCAGACTGGTCCCCTCCCGGGCCGGCGGTGGCAGGGTGTGATCCGTGCCCCGTCTCCAGCAGCTGTCTGCCAGGCAGCGACATCAAAGGGCCGCCTGACCCGGATCCCCGGGGGGCAGCGCACCAGAAAGTGGGGCTGAGCAGCTGATGTGTCCTCCCTGCCTGGCGTGCGGGTTCTCCCTGGCCCCGGGCAGCATGGGGGGCCCGACCGGTCCAGCACAGCCCCTGCCCCAGAGCTGGCAGGGTGGGGAGAGCATCCTCTGATCTCTGGGCTGGAGGGTGCTGCCTGGGGCGCCCTGCACGGCAAAGCCGGGGAGGCTCGTTTGGAGCCAGCCGGGCCGGCCGGGATGCTTTCCCCCTCCCTGGGTTTGACTCTCCCAGCCCGTGAGCGGGACGAGTCGGGGATGGGACGTGTGGGAGCGTGGCAGGACTTGGCATTTTCCCTGTGCGCACCCAGGCACTGGCTTCTTTGAGCCACTGGTGCTGCCTGGACCCTGTGGGTGACTGGTGCTGAGCAGGATGAGATGGGGAGGAGAAGTGAGTTTTGGAGGAGGCCTGCACCCTCAGGGCACGCAGTCCCTGCTGCCTGCCCTGCACCCAGAGGGGCTGTCCCACCCTCCGCACTGGCTGTGGGACCCACTGTCCTGCAGCAGACACCGTCCCACAGGGGCAATCGCGTCCCTGGGACCTGAGGCTCTCGCTCCTCAGAGCTCGTGGTCCCAGAGGGCTGAGAGGGTGGGTGGGAAGCAGTGCGTGCTCTGTCGGGTCGCTTTATCCCACTTGCCCTCGACCCTCACTTGCTGGTCCCATCCCCTCCCCTGTCCCTGGAGCCCCGCTGGGACTTGGCCGTGTTCTGGGCTGGCTGCCCCAGGACGGGCAGCGCTGCCTGCCAGCCTGCCTGCCTGCAAAATCTCTCGGGTTACAGAGTGGCTTTCCCTGGTAGGTAGCTGGAGAGGCGGCGGCGAAGCTGCCCTGGCCTGGTTTCCTTTGTGAAAGCGCCTGCAGCGGGCATGTCACAGGATCCGCGCTCCTCTCCACGGGAGAGGAGAAAAGGGTTCTGTGTCCTGCGCCCCTCGGGCAGGACGGGGCTGGCAGCCGGGCTGTGCAGGCAGCAGCATCCCAGCGAGCTGCTGTCACCTCTCGGGGCGAGCTGGGAGCGAAGTGTCGAGGGACGGGGAGATTTTGGCTGTTATGGAAAGGCTTCGTGGACAGGAGCATCGAGGGGGGATTCGGCGGCTTGTTTGGAGGCTGTGATGGTGACGGAGAGCTGCTGGCCGCCGCGCCGGTAACGCTCCAACCTCCCGGTGGCCCCTGCCGCGGCTTGCAAAGTATCTCACAAATGCTGAACTTGGCCCCGAAATCTAAATACAAGGGAGGGACAGTCCCCAGATGGCCTAAATCAGCAGCACGGGTGCCTGGCCCAGCCGGGGAGCTCGCCGGGAGTGTTTGTTTTATGTAAAGCCGAAGGCTGGAGGAATGCTGGCCTGAAAGGAGACCTTGCGAGGGGGACCGTCGGTGCCACGCACACGCGCGCAGCGGGCACGTGTGAGGTCCTGGCGAGGGCAGTGGGGCTCCAGCGAGCCGCTTGGCTGTGCTCGGATGGGGCGAGGGGGCAGGAGGTCCCCTCAGCTCCTGGTTTGAAGGTGTCACGGCTGCTCCATCTCTTCCCCGGGCTGCTGGAAATAAACCGGGGGCTCCTCCGGCCAGACCCGCCGTGTGCCGTCGCGTCCCCAGGGCCCTGCCGCAGCGGAGTCGGGTGGTCGCCCGGCCGAGGAGGGCTCACGCTGCTGCCTCCGTGGGGCGGTGGGACCCTGCCCTGGGATGGATGAGGAGCACAGCCACACGCCGGCGATGCCGTGCTGCTGGGCATGCCTGCCGCGGCCGGCCCGTCCAGGAAGCTGTGCGCCGGAGGGCTGGGCACCGGGACTTTGCACCCGCGTGGGGTCAGAGTCCGTACTGCCTGCATGGGACCGGCCTGGCTGCAGCCTGCCTGAGGCCCTGCTGCCGCAGCGTGGGACGAATGGGTGTCACGGGGCAGGTTTGGGAAGGGATGGGGGGTGGGAGCCCTCTCCAGCCATGCTGGGAGCTGTGGGGCAGATGCTGTGGTCCCCTGTGGTGTCCGGCTGAGCAGATACAGGACTGGGTTGTGTCCGGATCATGCTGCCATCGCTGTCTGTGGGGCTGGGGCTTTCTTCCAGCTGACCCTGTGGAGCCATTTGACTGCACCCTGGGGCCGGTGGGCAATGGGGGGGGACGTGGCCCCTGTCCCGAGGCTCGCTCAGAGGAGGGATGTTGGTCCCTTCCCTGTGCATATCACGGGGCCGCAGTGTCACCGGCAGTGCCCGAAGGGAGGAAGCGGGTGGCTGCAAGCTCTTCCTCCCCGGCAGCCTCTCCCGGGACCACCTGGGGCTGCCTGGCGCCAGGGGAAGCGCGGGATGCGGTGACGTGGTTGCTGTCCTTGTCCCCTCCTGCGTGGCCACCGGCACTGGGCTGGACGGGTCGGGCGGTGGTCACGGGAAGGAGGAACATGCCTCTCCACATCCCGGTCAGCCAGGGCCCTCGTCATCTCTACCGCCAGCTGCCACCCCTGAGTCACAGCGGTGACGGTGAGGTGGCCAGGGAGGGTGGGCACGGCCACGCCTGGGCTCAGCACCGGGGTACAGCAAGGAGCAGCGTGGACGGCTTTGGGGTGCTCGAGGGCAGCAGCAAGGCTGCGTCCCCACATCCCCATCCTGCCAAGCGTGAAGGGGTACCCGTGGGGCGCCTGCCTGTCCCCATCCCCCGTCCCGGCTCCCCCCAGCACACCGCTTGGCTGGCGGTGCCTCCCGGGGGCTCTGCGCCCTCCTCGCACACTTCCTGCCGTCTGTTTCCAATTCCTCCTGGCGTCTGCTCCTCCCCGCTTTCTTCCAATTAAAAAAAAAAAATCCCAGGCATCTTCTCGGCACGCGGCTCGAGCGCTGCCGTGCCCCGCTCCGGCGGGCTGGGGCTGCATGGGGAGGGTACAGCGGGTGCCGACGGTGCCCCGCGCCCCCTTTGGTGCCTGTTCATGTGGGGCACAGGGTCGGGCATCGTCCTTGCAACATCCCTGTACCCAGGTTTTTCTTCTGCGGTCCTTTCTGCACGTCTGCTCTGTGGATGGGGTCTGGGACTTGCTCGTTTAGGAGGTGTGGGGAGCTTTGGGGTGTCTGCCCCCCCGGGAGCGATGCCCTGTGTGGAGGCTTTTCCCAGGGGAGCGGAGCTGCTGGCGGGCACGGGGTCATGGTTTGAAGCCTGGCAGGGGGAGGGCTGGTGTCGGCAGGGCTGTGCCCATCCATGTCCTCGAAGCCTGAGTGTGTCCCTCTCTCCTGTCCCCTAGGAGTGACCCATCCGTGACGCTGGTGGCAGCCCAGCCGCAGACCACCGGGTGTGAGCACCAGCCGGGTCCGTGGGACGCGTGACTCCGTTTCGGCCGCCCCTGCGCAGCGTGGCGCAACCCCTCCCCACCGCCGCGATGCCCATCCTCAAGCAACTCGTCTCCAACTCTGCCCACTCCAAGCGACGCTCGAGGGCCGACCTGACGGCCGAGATGATCAGCGCCCCGCTGGGGGACTTCCGCCACACCATGCACGTGGGCCGGGCGGGGGCCGCCTTCGGGGACACCTCCTTCCTCACCAGCAAGGCAGGGGAGCCAGGGCCGGAGGCGGGCGAGGAGCCGGGTGCCTCCAAACCCAGCCTGCTCTCCCGCCGCTTCCGCAGCAGCAAGCGCTCGCAGTCGGTGACGCGGGGTGACCGGCGGGACATGCTGGGTTCGCTGCGGGACTCGGCTCTCTTCGTGAAGAACGCTGTCTCCCTGCCCCAGCTCAACGAGAAGGAGGTGGACAGGAGCGCGGGGCAGCTGCCCAAGAGCCTCTCCTCCAGCCCCGTCAAGAAGCTGCCCGAGGAGGCGAGCCCCGAAGAGCAGCAGCGCCCGAACGGGGCGGCCGCTGGGCCACTGAGCCCCGGCTTGGACGAGCGCGACTTCGGGGACATCACGGAGCTGCCGGTCGTGGTGGCCAAGAGCGGGGTGGGCATGAAGCACGCCGAGTCCATCATGTCCTTCCACATCGACCTGGGGCCCTCCATGCTCGGGGATGTCCTGAGCATCATGGATAAGGAGCAGTGGGAGCAGGACGAAGACGCCGGGGCGGAGGAGAGCCGTGAGGAGGAGGCGGATGCCGCCCTGCCCAGCTCCCCGGCGGCTGCCCCGCTGAGCCAGAGCCCGTCCCGCAGCGCCGGTGGCCGCTGCCCCAGGGACAGCAGTTCGGCGTCCAGCTGCACCTCGGGGCCAGAGGAGCGCAGCCCTGTCCCCGGGCCACCGAGCCACCGGGGCCCCCCGAAACGCCCCGACAAGGAGTTCTCGTTCGCCGACGAAGACGACGACGAGATCAGAGTATAAAAGGCGGGCGGCAGAGCCGAGGGTCTGTTTCTCATTTGCGGTTACTTGGACACGGGGCCGAACACCCCGGTGCTGCAACGGGTGGCACCGGGGAAGACTCAACTCCCTCGTTCCCTCTCCCCGTCCGACGGCGGACGTGCCGCGGCAGGACAGCGCCCTGTTCCGGGCAGCCCCGGCGCCTCTCGGCACCCAGGGCGCTCCAGCACATCCCGGGAGGGGAAAGCAGACTTGATTTCAGTTTTTTCTGTTGGACTTTGGATATTAGCTCTTTTCTTTTCCCCCCTCTGCCCGTGTAAAGCAATATAGGATCAAACAAGATGAGGCTTCAAAGTTTTAGCCCCTTTAGTAATATATATTTTTTTTTTTTCCGCCGTACGGTTTTTACTGCGCTCTGATTTGTACCTAACTTTCTTTACTCTCACTTTTGGTTTTAATGGTGGGGACATTTCCCATGAGGAGGGATTTGGCTCTGGAGCTCAGAGGGGGCCCAGGGCCACGGGCGGCTCCAGCTCCACGGGTTCCTTGGGGACTTTCTGCAGACCAGGAGCCCCCAGCCCCGTGCCGCGGTGGGGGCTCGCTCCCCGTCCCTCGCGTGGGTGGATGGATCCATCCCAGATGCTTGACCCCCTCAATGGCCTGGGGGTCATGGGGATGCCCCCCTGGTACCCACTGCTCCCGGGGATGCTGATGGCAGCATGGGTCTGTCCCCTGTGGGGGGAACCCCCGGAACCCCCCGTGAGCCGGGGCGAGCCCCAGCACCCTGCATGCCGGAGGCCGCCGTTGTGGGCCCGGTGTGGCCGGGCAGTGCCGACGCTGGCCTGGTGCAGGCCGCTGGAAGAGGAGGGTTTTATACCGTGTATGTACAAATGCAAAGAATAAAAGGAAACGGTAGTGACAGCAGTGGCCTGAGTTCCTGGGGGGGTGAGGTGTGTGGGGACACGCGTGTTTGCACCCTGCAGCGCAGGTGAGGACCAGCTTTCTCTGTGCTGCCGCCGTCCCCAGACCCTGTCCTGCTGCCTCCGCCTTCGCTGCCTGTCCCTGGCCACAGTCCTGCCTGCCGGCCGGTCCCCTGGCCAGCGTTTCGGCACCTGCGGTGGCCGTGCTTTATCTGCCCGTCGCGTGGGGCCGCCTGCAGCGGGAGGAAGCGGGTGAGCTCCCACTGACCGGATCTGGCTCCGGGCTGGGACCCTCCGGCCAGGCTGGCTCCTGCCAAAGGAGGCCGGTTCTGCCAAGATGCCGCTCTCCTCCCCGCGGCCCTGCTCCCTGCCAGCCGTGGAGGAGGGGAAGGTGATGGCAGGGCAGGACTGGCTGTCCCCGCTCCCACGGGACGGGGGCCAGGCCTGGGGTTGCCCTGGGTGCTCCCGGTCCCGTGGGGCTGCCGTGGCCCCTGCCAACCCCGGCACGGTGAGTGAGGCAGGGTGCTCCCATCCCACAGCTCAGCCCCTGGTGCAAGCGGGGCTCTGCCAGCGCCGGGGCTGCCTTTCCTCCCCAGCCCCACAGCGGAGCTGGGATGTGATGGGGTGTAGTGCTGGGAGCAGCCCCAGACCCTTCCCCGAGTGGGTGGAGAGCACAGCTCTGCTGGGAGCACCAGCCAGGCTCTTCTCCCCGGTGATGGAGAGGGAGGAAAGGGTTTAGCCCCTCCAACATCTCCTGGCCCTAGGAGGGGCTGGGTGCCCCTGTCCTCCCAAAGGGATCTCCCCCGGTGAAGCTGGACGGACCGGGCAAGTGCTGTGCCATGGCTGGGACACAATGGGGTGCTGTGCGCGTGCCAGGGCCGACACAACGCCCCGCGGTGTGGGACATTGGGCTATTGTCCGGGCTGGGGAGAACAACAGCAGCTGCAGCTGGTGGCTCTGAGCTCACCGGGCTGCCGCTGCCCCCGTCACTGCAGCACAGCCCCCCCTCCCGTGCCAGGGTCCCGGTGCTGCTACTGCCCCTGCTCTGAGCACCCATCCCCTGAGCCTGTGGTCCTGGTCCCTGCTTCCTGGGAGGTCACCAGGGTGCTGGGGGGGACCTGGCTCCTCTTGTCCCTTATAGATGCTCTGACACAAAGCAACAGGATGGGGCAGGTCACCAGGCTTTGCACCCCCTCCCAGGACCCCCTCATTCCCCGGGGTCTCACTGGTGCCGTGGGGAGGGGAGAAACCCTGGGGCGACCCGGTACTGGCCGCCTGCGACTGTCACTTGGCAATCCCGATCTTTGTGACGCCTGTCGGCTCCAGCCTCCCGCTCGGCAGCACCGCGCTGCTGCGAGCCGACGGGGCAGAAAGTGTGTGCTGGCTCGCGGAGCGTGCACGGGACATGGCCCTGCTCAGCGGGACAGCACGGTGGCCCTGGGCACACCGTGAGCGAGTGAGCGAGCACGGGGCCAGTGCAATGGGTCCCAGGCTAGTACAGGGGGAGTGACACCAGCACCGCTGCCGTGCCAGCAGTGTCCTGCCAGCGCCTGCTGCAGGGAGGGCAGGTTGGCTGGGCTGCACCCGCAGCCTCCCCAAAACCCCTCCTTCTGCACAGCACGGGCTGGGCACCTCGGTGTGGGGCCCAGTGAGCGTGCAGGATGTCACTGGCGTGGCCACTCGGTGCCAGGTCGGTGCACAGCACCCGGTGTAGGACTGCAGCCGCAGCACCCGCAGGCAGCGCTCCGGCAGGCGGGCAGCACTGCTCCAGTGCATTGATAACTAGTGACAGAATGGGAGCAGGTCTCCATCCCCGATGTGTCAGGCCACGTCGCTCCAGGCGTGTGCCGGGGACGTGCGTGGCCGCGGGAGCCGTGTGATGGAGGAGGGACGGAGCGTTCGGTTAAACCCGGGGGCTGCGCGATCTTTCCTGGGTGGGCTCCCCGCAGCCCTGGGAAGCGCCGTGGCACCCTGGTCACGCCCAGCACGTGCCACTGCAGCCTGGCACGCACGCAAACCCCCGGCCTGGCTGTGGGGACTGAAGGGGCTTCTCATCAGGGCGTGAGGTGTGACCTGGCCGTCCCCACGAGGAGCTCGGGGACGTGGGACCATCCTGCCGGGCGCCAGGCGCTGCAGAGCGGGGCTGGGGCTGGGGCTGCTGGGCGCCCAGCAGCGCTCAGCGCACTTGGAGTGCAACGAACCCCTCGCAGGATCCGTCCCTCGCTATCTGAGCGTTTCGTTACGGCACTCGGGCCACGTTTGGCTGCTTCAGGCTGAGCAGCAGCCCCGCTGGGAGGGGGTTCACCCAGCCCCAGCCCGCCCCAGCGGCCCCCGTGCTCCCGGGGAGATGCAGCCAGCTGCTCTGCCCCGACCTGGGGCTGGAGGAGAAGCAGATGTCGGTGCAGAGAAGCAATCAGGGGGGCCGTGATGGGGGCCCTGGGCTGGGCTCCCTGCAGCTGGGCTGCGGCACCAGGCAATCACGGCTGCAAATTGAGAGCAGATGTGGGCAGCTTCTCCCTCTAAATGGCGGGCTCAGGGCTGCCTGGGTTGGTTTGCTCTGGCTTGGGGAGGAAGAGGAGGTGTTTTTTGAGTGCTGCTGCAGCCCAGGGTGGCTGCAGTGACCTGCAGAGCGTGGTGCTGCCTTGGGAGAGCTGTGGTTCCCTTGGGCAGCCCTCCTGGCAGCCCCTGTGCAGCCCTGCTACCTGCCTGGGCCGGAGGAGCCGCCTCTTGCCGGAGCGGGGGGATGCAGGAGCTGGTGGCTGGTGTGGCGAAGATCAGGTTTGACTTGGAGGATGATGTGGAGCAGCAGCGAGGAGCTCAGGCCCTGCCCTTCCTGGGTATGGACAGTAAGTTGGGGACAGGGTCCTGTGGCCTCCTCGGAGGGTGACAGGGGTGCAGGAGGTGTTGGGGTTCTCCTTGCTGGTGCTTCTGGCTGTGGCTGCGCCCACCATGGTGCCTTGGTGCCTCTGGTCCTGCCTGCGGCCGGGCTGGCTCCAGGCGCTGCTCCCTTGGGGGTGCGCCTGGCACAGCTCCGCAGGGGCTGCTGGCAGAGGGGCCCGGGGTGCTCTTGCCCTCGATGGGACAGTGGTGCTGGGGCTGGCGGGTGAAGCTCTCCCTGCCCTGCTTTCCCCCGCAGAGATGGGGGCGGCTGTCTGCGAGTTCTTCCACTGAGGGCTGTGCACCAAGGGTGAGTGCTAGCAGGGGGTGAGGAGGGGACTGCCACCACCCCGCAAGATCCTGGGGACACCAGGGAGCCAGCCGCCCCCCCCCTGCTCCACAAGCAGCCCCTGCCCGTGGCAGATTGCTCTGTGGGTTGGCAGGTTTGGGCCCAAAACGCTGATGCTGCTCAGAGCCCGTCATTCCCCGGGCTCCTGCCCCTCCTGCACCGGGAGCGCTTCAACACCTCCAGGGCAGCCAGACCTTGGCAGTGCCTGGGGGACCGAGCCCCGTGCACCCAGTGGGTGCTGCAAATCTTCTCCACATCCAGGAAAGCTCCTGCTGACGTGTCCCAAGCTGGGGGGCGCTGGGGCAGGGGGTTCTGGGGTGCAGGCAGGGCGCAGCGGGCTCCGACAGCGGGCGTGTGCCGGGGCCAGGCGCGCAGTGCCCCTTCCGGCACGTCGGTGGGGAGAAGACGGTGGTGTGCAAGCACTGGCTGCGTGGGCTCTGTAAGAAAGGCGACGGGTGTGACTTCCTGCACGAGTACGACGTGACCAAGATGCCCAAGTGCTGTTTTTACTCCAAGTTCGGTAGGTGCCAGACCGGGCTGGGGACACCAGCGAGCCTCTCCCACCCCAGCACCCATGTGCCTCGGGTCTGGCCTTGAGCAAGGGCCTGATGCCACCTCCTGTCTGTGGGAAGAAATGCCACTGGCACCCACCCTGGGCCACCATTCCCTTGGCCAAGCCTGGGTGCTCCCGGGGCACCCTGCTCCTCCCACCCAGCCCATCCTTCAGCCCTTTCTGCTGCGTGTGGCTTGAGCCACCATCGTCCCACCCCTTATTTCCACAGGTGAATGCAGCAACAAGGACTGTCCCTTCCTGCACGTTGATGCCACCACCAGCACCGTGGGCTGTCCCCGGTACGACCGTGGCTTCTGCAGGCATGGTAAGCTGCCAGGATGGGTGCCTGGGTGAGTGGGGGCTGCCCATGTTCCCCACCCACCGGTGAGGGGGGGGTCTGCACCCCACTGCTGGCCCATCTCCTCTGAGGTGACTGAGCCAGGGTGGGGTGAACCCCAGTGCGTTGGCCGGGGACTGCCTGGGAGTGGGACTGAGTGCCCAGGGGGGATTTGGGCTGGGGGGCAACAAGGACCCCAGAGAGCTGAAGGGGAATGGGGCTGCTGGGGAAAGGTGGGCTCCCGAACTCCCTGTGGGGCAGGGGCTGTGGTGCTGCGTCCCCACAAACAGGGAACCTCTCCTCTGCGCGCAGGACCCCTGTGCAAGTACAAGCACATGCGGAGGGTGATGTGTGCCAACTACCTCGTCGGCTTCTGCCCAGAAGGACCCCAGTGCAAATTCACGCAGTACGTACGGGGGGAGCTCGGCATGCAGCCGGCCTGGGACAGTGGGGGACAGGCCCCTCTCTGAGGCTGCAGAGGTGGACGTGGCCCTTGCAGTGTCTGGGTCAAGGACAAGGGCGCTTTAGGTCCTTGTCTGAACTAATGGGAGCCCCCTGGTCCCTCCTCTCACCCACCCCAAGCTGGTGACCACAGGGCTTGCAGCAGGTGGGGGGGTGGGGAATAGCCCCGGTCCCCATGGGCATGCCTGAGCCCTGGGACAGCCCTGCGAGGCCATGGGGGGATCTGGGGGTACCACTTGCCATGTCCCAAGGTGTAAGTCATGTCCTCTGTGTCCCCCCCAGCCTCAAGTCCGGGCTGATGATGAGCAACACGGATCCACCCAAGGTGAGGCAGGGAAGGTCTCACGCCACCCCCCCTGGAGCCGAAGCCCTGTTGCTCCGTGCCTCTGCCCATCAGGGTGCTGCACCAGCTGCGCCTGCCCCACAGCTCTCGTGGGACAGCAGCTGCCAACTGCCCCTCCTGCCCCATGGACCCCAGGGAGCTGGCTGGCCGCGGGGGCTGGCGCGGCGGGATCTGGCTGCCCGCAGGGAGAGTGGATGCAAGGACGTGCCACCCACAGAGCCCACTGTACCAGTCATGGGCGCTACCCAGCACCTGACAGCACTGCTGGGGGGCACCAGTAGCTGCCCCCCGGGTGCACAGAGCCTGCTTGAACAGGGCACCTGCTCCAAGGTGAGTGTTTTTAGAACTGGGAGGCCTGGGAGCAACAGTCTCCCCTGGGAGGGGAGGGTAAAGGGCTACGGTGAGGGACAGAACGTGGCGTGGGGACTCACACAGCTCTCGAAATAGCGTCCTTGACTTGAGATGTCTGTCCCCTCCCTGGGCTGTTTCCTGGCCCTGGAGCCTGCCCCAGCCCCGGGTGCGAACGGACGGGAAGGAGGCTGTACTGGGATTGGAATAATCTGACAGCAGGCGAGGGGACTGCTGTGGTTACAACCACTTGGTGCACAGGGAACAGCCCTGGAGAGCAGCGAGCCCCTCGTGCCCCTCTGGGTGGGGGATTTTGCAGCTGGAGGCCTCGGGATGCCGCTTGCAGGCGAGAGCCGTGCTGGAGCAAGGCACGGTTCCATCAGCCCAGCTGCTGGGAAACGATGCGAAAAGGAACCTGCGGTAACACCGCAGCGCTGGCTTGATCCAGCCCGAAACCGATAGCCGCCTCTCCCTTTCCCCCAGTGCGGACAGAAAGGTCACGATGCCAGCGAGTGTGGGAAGACCCGGCTGGAAATCCTGCTGGGGAGGTGACCCGAGGGCTCCCGCATGGACCCTGGAAGGAGAACAGCCTAAAGCACGACGGAGCCAGCGAGATGGCTCCCAGGGCAGTTGCTGAACTAGAAAAGCCAGTCGGTTTTGCTCGGCGCCGGCTCTCACAGCTCTTTGCACAAGCAGCAGAGAAATCGCAGCTTCCCTAACGCAGCTAAAATTGGACTGTCCGCAGCCGCGTCTGCTCCCTCCTGCGCGGCTGGCTGGGGGCGGTCACGCTGCCACCGCCGGTGGGAAGGGGTGTGGGAGCAGCTCGTGCTGGGGCCCTGGGCAGATGAGGGTCTGGGTGTGCGAATCCTCTGGGGAAGGGGCAAGAAACACCATGTTTGAGAACACAGGGTACCAAGAAGGAAAATTCACGAAGGTGTTTATTGCTGGCAAGAGGGAGACTTTGGTGAAACACCTCGGACACAGTACTGCTGCACTGCTCCTTACATAAAGAGTTCAGATAACCTTTTCTTGGCTTTTTTTTTTTTACCCTTCATGCCTGTAACATGACCAACCCTTTCCCAGACATGTTTGGTGATGGCAGGCTACAACTAGCACTCTCCTTTTTCTTGGCGTTTGTCTGATGCAGACATGGGTTTGCCCTCTGGGCACGACAACTCATTCAATGGATTTTTCTTCCTCCAGAAATAGGGCGCTGCGGTCTGAGTGCTGCTGCTTCAATGCCTCTACCAACACTGCAGCGACGCAGGGGCTGAGGGCCCTGCAGGGACCACCCCTCTCCTGACGGTCCGTAGCAAACCCCCCAACGCTTGGTGCGTGGAGGGGTGGGTAAAAGCTGGGCTGGGGAGACTTGGCTAACTTAAAGGGAAGGGTTATTTGCTGAACATCCCCCTGGCACAACCCATCCCAAACCTTCCTGCCAAACCCTGATTACAACATACGTGTCAGTTAATCTACAGAACAGCCTGGGTCACAGAGCTGTCCTGTGCCTGGTGTCCCACTGTCAGAGATTTGGGCTTCTGCAGACTACAGGAGTTCTACTGCAGCCAGCCCTCCAAGGGGCAGCTCTAACTTTCTGCTTTCAGCTGCCTGAACCACGGAGCAGTGGCTGCAGGCTGTTAGTGTCAGTGTCACCCCTCTGTCTGCAGGAGGGTACCTGCAAAGCAGCCCCCTCAACTCAAGACCTGTCTCTGTCAGTAAATGGGCCTCCACTGCCTTCAATCCCTGCTGGGACACTGGTCCTGAGCACTTCAGCTGACTCCCCAATAATCGTGACTGCTCCTTGGGTGCTCTTCCAGCTTCTTCAGTGGTATTTACGCCAGCGATGACACTCTGGAAAAAGAGGGAAGGGAAAAGCCAGGCCAGCGTTAGCACAGCGCTGCGCTCGGGGGCCACGGGGCAGGGCGCTTTGCCCAGCAGCGAGGAGCAGGAGCCTGACTGCAGCCTTCTCTGTTTATGTGCTGCAGAGCTGCACAAGAGCAAGTCCTGCTGGGGCAGCCACACAAACACCAGTAAATCCCTTGGCAGTTATGAGTAAATCCAGGGAATGTGTGTTCAGCACTGGAACACCTCCTCTCTCTGCTCTGTGCAGAGTTTAAATGTGTTCCTGGCGCTCTCTGGGGACAAGCGGTGAATCAGCAACTGTCATCACCACCTTTGTTAGCTAAATTCCTCTGCCTAACGAAGCCAGGTCAGAGTGCTGCTCTCTGAGCACTGCTATTAGTCTTAACTGTGAAATATTCAAACTATTTCAGAGTTTGGACTAACACAAGCGGCAAATAGACTTTCCACCTGCGGCAAAAGGGAGAATTCCTGAAATGAGATGGATACCAAGGAGGAAATCTTACTGATGTGCTGATAGTTCCAGCCGTAGCTGAGGAGGCAGTACCCAGCCAGCAGCATGGAGATCCCGGCCGGCCCGCCCCTCTTCACGTTGATGTATTTGTGGTAATAGCTGCTCCAGGCTGTTGGAACAGAAATGCAAGGGTCAAACCACGGGCAGGTCTTAGAGTTCACTGCTTTCTGGGTAACTTTCCAAAGCCAGATGGTTGGGTCTATTTATTTACTACTTTATAAAGATCCAGATTGGCCACTGGGACCAGGCTACAGCAAATAAATCGGGTAAGGAACTCTGCCCCAAGAGCTGAGAACTGAGCCTCACCTTTCCGTGCTCCTCCAAGCAGTCCCCGGGGAGAAAAGTCGCGGGTGGCCAGCCACGCAGGCAGCTCGCCCAGCCTGACATCCATCAGGCGCCTTCCCGAGAGGGGACCTGCGCGATGAGAAGGCAGAGCGATCAAAGGCAGGGAAGCGAGGGTGACGCACGCGGTGCTCCCGTTCCCTGCGCGGGGTGGCGAGCACCGCACCGGTGTCTGGTATGGCTGCAAGTGCTGGGGACTGCCCGCTCGGAAAGGAAGAGCAAACTGTCTCTCCCACACAGTTACACGGCTCTACCAGCCCAGACATGCAATAGCCTGCCTCAAACAGAAATGTAAACTACGGGTTGTGTGGGCTAGAGTGTTGGACAGTTAGTTAACCTCCTTGGATCCTTCCTGGATCACTTTCTGGACAAGCCCAGCAGCTCCGCAGTTCCCACCCCTCCTCTCCCATTCACACTGGATGGTTTAGCCTGACAGTGCAGTAAACCTGAGCAGCAGAGGCTCCTTGCTGTTACCTTGCTGTCCCTCTGAGAAACTGCCCTTTGTCTTCATTGTGATCCCCACGTCTTCTTGGAAAGGCTTCCCTGGAAGGATACTCAGCCCACGATAATTAGGATGTAAGTCTGGAAACCACTCCAAGCCCGTGGCACCTGCCTGCACGCTCCTGCCAGGGGCCTGGGATAGACAGATGGGTTGGCTTTTGGAGGTGTGGAGCAGGACTTGGTCCAGCGCCAGCTCGGTGTCCCTCCTCGCATTCAGGATGGGCTCGGAACCTGCAGCCATCTGCTTCTCGCTCTCTCCGAGCTTCTGGATGCTGGTTAGGTAATTTTTGGACGTCCCTGTGTTGTGACCTCTGAAACCCCCCATCACTGACAGATGGAGGTTCTTGGTAGGCAAAGCAGAAAGAGGGGCTTTATATTCCACACCAACTTCCAGGGACATCTGTTTCTCTTCTGTCACCGTTCTGTCTATTCCCTCCTGCCGAACGAGGTCACCAGGGCTGCTCCTGCAGCCC
>VWZZ01001619.1:1482926-1499215 GCA_013399095.1 Psophia crepitans | reverse complement strand
GGGAGGGAGAGGCTGAGGGGCTGTGGTGGGCAACGGCTGAGGGGCCTGTGGGCATCCCAGGGGCGGCAGAGGGAGGCAGCAGCTCTTGCTCCGTAGGCGTGGACCAAATACTGGGAGCTGAGTCTGCTGCAGAAGCTTCTCTGTGACAAAAGATTCAGTTATAAATAACCTCATTTGAGTCTGTTTTCACTCTTTCGAGTGTGGGTTAATTTTTAGCCACCAAAATGGCTCCATCCTATATTTCGGATAGTGCCCAGCACGCTGAGGTCCTGGTTGACCTGTGATGTTTGTACGGTGGGAAGAATTAGTGTTGAAATGAGAGACGTTGGATCGCAGGTTGTTGTTGCTCAGCTGCCGTGAAGCAGCGTTGATGTCATAAGAGGATGGCAGATACCTCAGAAACAGGGAACCGTCTGTGTTCCTTGGGGTGTTTTCTGACAAAACTTTCTTTCCACATGGAAAATAATGTTGCTCAGGAATGTGACTTCATTTCAAATGCTGTCAGAGTGGAGAGACTAAAGAAAGTCACTGTAGGCAATAGCAGCAGGCTCATGCAAGCGAGATAAAAAAATGTAATTGGGTATTTATTGAAACCGTGGTCACTGCCACCCTTCCTGGGTGCTTTTCTCAGCCTGTCAGATGTTGTTCAGAGTCCTAGGCTTATTTTTAGATGTGCCTGAGTACTGAGAGCAGTTGCAAGGCTGAGAATTGTCAGATGGGTTTATTTGGAAAGATGCTTAGCACTGGTTGTAATGGCAGGTGTGAGTCCATCTCCCTTAAAATGATATGGAAGCGACAGAAAACATGATCGTTTTCTCTCTATTCTGTGGAGAACAGCTGAAAAGAGAATTAGAAAGTCCACAGCACGTCAGAGGTTTAGATACATCCTTCATTAATTTACCAAGTTTTCCAGCCTGTTTTGCAGAGTTGCCTTTAGAGAACAAAACAGAAGGTATGGCAGGAAGCTGCTACATTTATTTTTTCTTTCTCCCTGAACTTTCCTCAGGAAGAGGAGACGGAATGGCGCTGAAGACGATGGTCATGTTCCCCAAACAAAACGTAGTACCAGGAATACTGTCCTTCAGGACTCTTGGGACACTGAGGTAAGAGCCTTCTCGGGGAAATTCAGTTTCCTTTAATGCTGAATTTAAATAACAGTTGGAATATTCTGTGAAATTTTATTCATGGAAAGTAGTTAATGAAAACATTTTTGTGTGTGTGTTTGATGTATGAGGTCACGAGGCTTAACTCCGTTACGTATTGCGGAGACTGAAATCTGTAAAATGTGGTTTGGAAATCAGCATGTTTTCCTGTGAGCCTGGTTATCTTTGGCCTGAATATTTGTGTTGATGTATTTCAAAGACTGATAAGTAACACCCAAGTGAAGATACAAGAAAAGCATCTGCTGCCGCTTCTAGTTTTGCTGTCTGAAGTGAGGTGTAACGTATCCAGAGCCGAGGAGGTGACTGGGGTGGATTACGAGTGCGTGCGGTCGCTTTGCCTGGCCATCTACTCTTTCACCTTTACGTTTGCTTACAGTAATGTGGTTAGTTGTGGTAGGAGGTCGAAAGGCATTCCAGCTAGTGTGCTACACAGAGCGCCTGTTGCAAGCAGCAGTGCTCATCTGATGTTTGTAAAGTGCTCTGATAGAGCTCAGCAGTTTAAGCAAGACTTGCTCGTTCACAGCTAAAATACCTGAACTCAGACTGTTGGGTTTCTTGCCGTATTTGCCGTGATCTTTAGCCGGATGTGGGATAAACTGCCTTTTATTCTCTCGTTTCTCGCGTGACAGGTGTTCTAGGATGGTGCAATTTGCTAGCTATGAGATTTCTTTTTTAAAAAAATGCTGATTTCCAAGCTGCTGCCAGATTTCCTGAACCGTTGCCTGTATTAATCATCTGAAAATTCACTGTATGCATTTCTAATTAGCTGTGTAGTTCTGTTGCGAAACGTTTGTGGAAAAGAGCATGCAGAGCAGAGGCTCCCTCCTGGTTTGTGTCCCTGGAAGTTAGTGGAATGGATTTCTGTTAAGGTTTTTGAAATATCCTTGGTTTTGTACAGCCCTCTCACTCCGAAGATTGGCTGTAACGAGTAATTACAGTTAATTGCAGTTATATCGAACTGTTAACTGAGCTTGGACTGCAGAAGGTGTTTTGTGCTATGTAATTGAGTAACATATCTGTTATCATATGGTAATGGCTTCAAATTTATACCTACATTTAAAATGACACCAAGTTCTGTATCCCACCATTCCTTTTGTGAAGGAGACTTTCTTTTAACAAGCACACCTTTACGTGTAGCTGGTGTGGTAGTCAGCTGTACTGTATGGAAAACGCTCTCGCAGCTGAGACGTTCATCATGAAGGAATTTGCTGTGATGAAAAATGTTGCAGTATTGCTGTTTTGCCAGAAGTAAGGCTTGCTGGGATGAAGGAGTTTCTGCTTCTCGGGTATAACGGGTAGAACCATAAATAGTTGCTTGCCATCTGACACTGAATCACTTGTCCAACAGGTTAAACACCTCCTCCCGTGTAGAGTAGTTAATGGCTAAACGAGCTTTGTGGCGGGAGGAGCAAGAATTTAGTGTGGAACAAGGGATTGAAGTAGGAGTAATGAAATTAAGAATATCAGGAAAAACCTTCATGGTGAGTGGCAGAAACACCTTTGCTTGTCGTATAAACGCTTGGCGTTTGACTGGGCAAAGCCGCTAAAATGCAGAAACGGAAACAGTCTTGTGGCAGCCACAGGAGAGTGGATGAGCTTAACGCTGTCCTCAGCGGCTGTTTGTTTGGGGTGCCTGCACGGGACCAGCATGGGCGTGAAGTGCCTGCCCCGCCACCAGCGCAGCCGGGGCAGAGTTCAGCGCCTGAAGCTAACATTAAGACTCGTGCTTCATGCATGCACTTGTGTTTTTAACACATTAAACCCTGACGTGCAGGCAAGGAGAATCTCTTACTGTTGACACTGAAGTAGAGGAATGCGGCTGCTGGACACGGTTTGGCGAAAATCAATGTTCCCTTTCTCAAGGGAACAAAAATTCACAATGTCATCCGCCGATGAATAGNTTTTTTTTTTTGCTTGTTTTCTTGTAATGTTGGATCACAAAATTGAGCATGCCTAGAAATTCAAGCCGTGAGATTAAATCAGTATTATTTGAATGTTTCTTTAAGGACTTCCTGTGCCAAATGGAGAGATTCTTGTGCTTATAGCGCACAAGTGCTTCCGATTGATGTCGCTTTGAAATCCTTGGCCATTTGTAATACTTTTATTTAGTTTCCTGATATTTGGCCATTTGCAAAGGCAGCTCTCGCTGATTTACAAGTCCTTTCTAGCGTAGGATGTTGAACTAGGAGAGAAGGTGTGAGAGCAATTTGTGACCTCAAAGAGTACATGAAGAGAGAGTTGCTTTTATCTCAGGGCATACGCACACCTGCTTTTTGTGAAACATTAGCCAAAGTGCCAATTCCTTTTGCCCTCCTGCAGTTGAAAGTTGACTGTTTTCTCTGACGGAGTGCGGTTTACTTGAACCAGTGTGAAAATCAGGCAGCTGTACTCCTAAACCTGGACTTGGCTTTTGTCAGGATCTCTTTCCGTGGTTTTGTGTCTTACTCTTCAGAGCAATATGTGTAAGATGAAGGGAGATTTTTTTTTTTTCTTAGACACAGCTCAAATGTGGGCTGTTCTGTGATGTTACCCTGCAGTCCCTCACGTTGAATCATACTGCTCACGTGAGCTGGATTCGATGCAAAAGGATGTCACTGTCTTCTCCCACTAGATTGCTCTTCCGTCCAGGGTAGACAGCATCCTTGACTCTGACTTTTACAGGAGGGAAACTAAGATTCTCCTCAATTTCTCAGCACTACTTCTTGGGAAGTTGCTGTAACAATGTGCAATCCCTGCTCTTCGAGGAACAAGCCGCTCCCACGCTCCTAGGTGACAGCCACCCTGACGATGACAGTAAACTTCTGCTTTGTGGTTCAGTCTGTGAACCGGCACACAACGAAGAGGCTAGGCTGGAACTGCAGGGAACGTTAAACATTAGCGAGGCAGAGCGCTTGCCACTGCGTTTCGCTTCCTGTTCAACCTGTCCTCCATTTACCAGCAGGTTAGCTGTGTCATTGTCCCTGGTCCTCGCTTATAAGTTAAGCCAAAGCCCCTCCTACTCTCTGCCGTGGCTGGCCCATACGTCAGGTGGAGTTGTACCAGGTCCTCTGGGAGGCCGGCTACAAGCAGCCGCTCATGGGACTTAAGAGAACCTGCAGTTGTGCTCTGCGTCCTGGGAATCACCCGCGAAAAGGCCTTTGCTCTGATTTTCCCTGGGAAGGAAGGGAGTCTGCAGCATGCTGGCTAACTCTTTTCCTTCCTGAATCACTTCTGTAAAACCTAAGTTCTCATGGTTCCTCTTTGCTGTTCCGACCGATGACGGGGTTCCCCAGAGCTTAGGAATACCACTGTTTTATCGGTGGAGGTTGCTGACGCACAACAGCAGTTGCTTCTCTCACATCAAAGATTCTGTCTGGCATTGCAGCTATTCCGCTCTACAGTGTTACACTATTGAGGAAGGGCTGGGCTTAAATTTGAGCTAAAACTGTTAAAAGATTTTTTTGAGAACAAGGGGGGTCTGAATGCCTGTTTGTTAAGTTCCTATCCTGAGTGAGTGAGTTGCTACATCACAGATCAACAGGCTGTATGTTTAACAGGGCACTTGGAAATTATTTAAAGCTCCTCTAGCTACTCAGTGTGACCTTAACAGGGGCTAACGAGTCAGGTAAACCTTGAAGATGCCCTTTTGATACTTAAAAGTACTCATAAACTTTCATTGGGCTACTTTCCTTTACCCTTTCGCTTAGAGCTTTGTTTCATTGTGTAGATGCCTGTCATTGCTGACATGATGACTTTAAGGATTCTTTTTTTGTCTAATTGTAGTCCAAATGCGTAACAGAATGTGCACCACAGCCTGGGGAAATGGTAGGTCTCTGACATGGTTTGGGCAATAAACGGGCTTCACATGCTAGTGAATTTTTGCATTAGAGAAATGGAAATAAAGAGGGTATGACAAACCAGATCTGTCAACAGCCTTAGATGTAGGAAGCACGTCCCAGGACACTAGCTTGATTTTTAAAAGATTAGACATGCATAAAATAATCATTACTAACAGCTCTAAAGTGTTTGTTAAATGTGAAAGTTTAGCAGTAAGTCACATTAGGTTCTCATTTCGATTTTTACCTTGATTTTCAGAAGGTGGCTGTAACGAAAAACAATAAGGAACACAGACTAAAAGGAAACAGAGTGTCCTGTGCGGTGGGTTTCTCTCCAAGGCTGCTGTGACTTGTTCAGTGTAACAGCATTGCACTGCAGTGTTTGTGCTTCTGTGCAAAATGAGATGGTGTAGCCAGCACCATTTCATGGCTCCTCTCTGCCCTCCCGGTGTTCTCCCTCTCTAGTCTTAGCAGCATTAGGGAGAGGAGCTGGTTGCTCACGTAGTTACATCTGCTGCTTCCTCAAGAACGACTTCACGTGTGTTTGGTTGTTTTTCTCCTTGCTAGCTGAACCTAACCCGCCAGCGCGGTGCAGCCTCGGTGCCATTGCCTTGCTTGCTGTACTACAACAGAACTGAAGCATTTTTGGTGCTCAGCAAAACAAGGAAATTTGTATGGTTGAATTGTGACGATCGATTGTGGAATCAGTGCCGTGGGGTTTCCAGTCAGCACTGAGATGTGGTCCACCCCAAATACTCACACAGTGCCTTCCTGGGCCTTTGTCGCCGCTCGCTGACAGACGCGTTAGGCGCAGTTTGCACCATTCTTCAGCTTTACTCCAAAGTGAGGCCTTCTGGATGTGGTGCTGACTGCTGAATTGCTGTGGACTTCCTTAAATTTGTCTTCCTCTGCTCTGACCACCAAGCTTTGACTTTTGTGGTTTTAGTTTAATACTTAAAAAAAATGTAGGGGTTTTTTTTTTTTTAGCTGCTGCCACTTATGCTGGCTGCTTTTATGCCTTCACTTCTTACTGGATGGCAAAGCAGCCGTTCTCTGATTTTTAAGCACCTAAATATTTGCAGCGTTGTCCTGAACCGCGTATCACACACTATGAAATATTTCAGCTGTAACTAATGGAACCTTTCATTAGCAGCCCTTAAAGTGACGTAAACCCGACAGTTTTATGTCTTTGAAACACTGAAAATGATGGCTAATGCTCTTCCAGTCATTACCATGAAATGCCTTTATCCTAAATGCTGGCAGATGAGCCCTGTCCTCTATGCGACCTAAATCATGAGCTCTCTTTTCTGTACGTGGAAGTCTTTGATGCCTGTTGCTCTTTCACTCTCTTGTCAAGTAAATTGTTACGGAAAACTACCAGTTACCATTGCTGTCCCAGTATTTAGCTGGGAGAAAAGTAGTTGTATGCATGTCAAGGTGTTCAAAGACTTAAAATGGGTATCGTGTTGCGTTTCTTTTTAACAGCCTGTTGCTGTGGATGCTTCAGATCTCATTTTAGAAAGATTGACTCGTAGGAAACTGCTTTGCATGGTGCTTACCTAAAATGTCTGCTAGGACACAAGCGATGAACTTTTCCTCGTGCCCTGCCTGCCTTTGCTGACACGTTCAGTAGGAATGTTCTTTATTTTCCAATTCTCGGATGAATTCAGCAAACTTCACTAGTGCTAGCGTGGGTCATGGGGGCAGAGCTGGTGGGCCTAGAACCGAAAGATTGAAATGCAGTGTACTGGAGGTCAGCGAACCCGCAGGTGAAGGCTTGTCATCCCTTCAGCTCTGCGATGCTTTTCACGCGTTGGCAGTGACGGAAGCCATGAACTCCAAGAAAGCACTTGGTGGATTTACGTTAGTCCATCAGGCTGAACGTGAGCCTGAAAATCTGGGAGGGAGGGGTGTAATAAGATTGTTTGCTTACCTGAGATGTTTTGTTATGGACAGGAGAGAAAACTGATTTTGCTGTTAACCTTCTCTTTGTCTCAGTCCTCCAGCAGCGATAGCGGCAGCAGCAGCAGCAGCTGTAGTAGCAGTAGCATCAACAGCCCCGACAGAGCATGCGGTGCAGAAACCAGCCTAATTGCAGGATCCAGTCCTATCTCCTCTCAGCCCTTCCATGAGCAGTCTGCACTAAGCCAAGGTCCTTACTTCCACATCAACCAGATCCTGAAGGAGGCACACTTTCACAGCTTACAGAGCCGGGGACGCCTTCCTACATGATGAACCAGCAGTTCCCTGCCTTCTGTGAAGGGACAGCACTGTGTAGATTTGATATTTCAACTTAAAAGTTTGTTAAAATGGAATTGCACAAAATGCCTGTTGCCTTTTCAGTCTATATTTGAAATAACAGGTTAACAGGAAATTGTTTACTTGTGGTTTGCTGCACTATTGCAATGCAAAAGGGGCTTTGAAGCAATTTTTATAGGATTCTTTTTGGGGTGGTTATAAAGTACGTGTCAAGAGGAGACTGAGGAATCCACATCTGTGTTATAGGATTGCAAAACGTCCAGTTCCAATCGACTGCCTAATCTGTTAGCAATTTGTTGCTTTATGTAAAGTTCTCTCAAATGTTCATCTTCAGTTTTATAAGTCTTTTTTTAATTTCAATAAACTAGTAAAAAATTTATTTGGCAACATAATTTTTGTGAGCATTTAGGGTTAAGGAGGCAGGAAGGATAGATGCTGGCACCCTTGGCACTGCCCCAGCTGTAAACGTTCCACCCTGCTCAGTGTGCCATGAGCCTTATCTTGCTTGATCTTTACTGCTGCAGTACTGAAAAAAAACGTGAAACTCTGGCAGCTGCAGCCGAAATGGCAGGTGCCCGCTGGGTGACAGTGGTGGTGCCTGTGGGGACAAGCGCAGAGCAGCCTGGGGGTGGGCTGCTCAAGGTGAGGAGTCTTATACTGCTCTAGTACCCATTTCCAGTTGTGAAATGTTTTGTTTTCTCTTACAGTTTGTAGGCTGTTGTTTTTTTCTTTACTTTGACTTCAAGGTTAACAACTCCTAAGGAATAAGAGGTGACAGTAGCTACACCTCCAGTCCAGCTGGCAGAGGGCAAGGACAGTGCTGACCTGTGGCTAAGGATGGAAAAGTACTTCTCTTCTGACAGTACTGCTCTCTGCCGGGGGAGAGAGTGATCTCTGTGACTACAAATACACAGACAAGCTCTTTATGTTTTATTGCATCACTTGGTCATGCCAGAAAGCCACCCCAGCTTGAAGAGAGAAGGTGCAGCCGTGTCTTCCTCCTCGGTCACGAGCTGCCTGAACAAGGAACCAGGGCGTGATGCTTCGTCTTCTGCTCTTGTGAGTGCAGGAGCTGGAACCTGTTTGTTTTTAAGAACAGGAGCGTCAGTAACTATTACGGCGTACCTTTGACTTACTCCATACCCTCGCCTCTAGTAGCAGCAAGGTGGTGGAGACTACAGCAGAACAGCTAGGTGTTCCCAGGCACCGCGAGCCTGACCCACAGCCTAAGCGGTGTCACTCCTGGTGGTTAGTGACGGGCAGACAGAGGCAGCTGCAGTGGCAGAAGCACAGCGCCTTGCTCCTGATAGCAACAGGTAACTTGGCAGATGTCATTCCACGCTCAAAGTAAAATAAATCAGTCATTCGGAGCTGCAGGGAAGGGGCTGTTGCTCTCGGAGCAAGGGGATAACAGCATGGGAGAAGTACAGGTGTTGCCGTTCTCGAGTAGCTGTGGACTTTAACCTCCCCTGAACTGTTTTAGCATAAAAGGAGCAGCAAGCATCTGCCAGGGAGTCTGAGGAGCGTGGCTAGCACAGAACACACGTGTGCCACCACAGCAGGCGAGGGGAGTGGCAGGAGCCAGCCAAACATCACTGCACACTTCTACGCTCGACTCCAGCTGAGGCGTAAGAGGTAAGGGATACCTTTGTTCCAACAGCGCCCGCGCTACGTCTGGTCCTTAATGCTTCTGAATAATGGAGAACGAGCTGCAGAGTCAACATCAGCGTCTCCAGTAACACTCTGATAAAACCAGACCACTTCTCTTCTGTCCCAGTGGGAAGGACATCACCAGAGATGGATTATTGGGTTAATAATAACTACAGGAAACAGATTACTAATTACGGGTTCCTGTAGCACTCAGGTATTCCTTGGCTCTCTCAACGCTCAGCATAGAGAACTCCATCTAAGCAGATGTTTTAAACTGGGGGAAATGTAGGAACAATAAGTTGCCTACAGCTAGAACTCAGACACAGGACAACACAGAGCCTTTGCAAGAGAAGCAAGCCACTCTGGTCACACAGGCTTAAATACCCAAGCCAGGCTTCGTCAGGAGTTAAAGGTCAGCATCGCACTGGAAAGGAGTTCAAACAATTAGCTACTACCCTTCAACCTTTCTTGCAGCCGTCTTTAAATGAATTGTTTTTCTACTGCATTGATCTCAAAATGCCTCATCTGTGGAAGTCTCACTGCATTTTCATGGTGCATGTTGTACCACAGAGCAGCAGGCCCCAAAAATACAGGGGCCATCAGGGGGTTTTTTGAGGGTCACGGGGAGATCCAAACCATCTCACGCTGTGTTGCCATAATGGTTCTCTCATTTTACCGAAAATAAAAATCAGGTTAAATATTAACGGTTTGGCTACTTTCTTCTTTCCCCACAAGCTCTAGTGTTGGTGGGAGACCGAGCACTAGCAGAAAGTTCACACAGCTCAGCTTTACCAACCTGAACTCTTTCCGTGCTCCTGGTAGCAGACTTGCTCTTTCGCGAGCTCGACATACTCAGCGGCAGGAGTCCAAACCTTAAGAGATGGAAGAGAGAGATGGGGCCGGTCGCAGGGAAGCAGCGACGCTCCACCTGCTTCCCAGAGAGACGCGAGACTGCGCAGAAGAGCCCGGTACCGTACCTGATCTGGCTGGACGCTAACGGCAGGATGTTGTGGAGCTCCTGGGAGCTCAGGGTGCCGCTCCTGCCCGCGTACTGGTTCTCAGTCCCGGTCAGCAAACCGAAGAGAACCTAGAAGGCACAGAGGAGCTGTTTGTGTTCGGGGGTGCTGGAGAGCCGGCCACATAACACACTGGCTTTAAGTCTGAATGTGAAGCGTCTCCCTTCCCCCTTTAATTCTTGCTTTTAATTGGCGCTGCTCTTTATTACCATAGTTGAGGTCTAGGCCTGTTTCAGCACCACTTAACCCAATTAATGTTGCACAGGCTCCAGTGAATCCTGTTAGATAAAGTTCAGCCAGCTCTGCGCAGGATTATGTGCCGTGCGGCCAGCTCAGCCAGCTCCTCTTATCTTCAGCTGGCATTAAATACTCTTCCCATTTCTGAGTAAGCGCCAGTAGTTATCTTTAGACATTGAGCAGTTATTAAAGCCACCCCAGCTGCCCTTCAAAGCCTGTTTTGCAGCACTGCTTCCTGATCCATCCCTTCCTTTTCCTTGAACTTACAGAGGTTCGCTGAACCAGGCGATTAAGGTTGCTGTTCAAGTGTGGAGTAAAAACGTCCAAGTCAAACGGATCTATGTGTCCCTCCAGGAAGTCGGTCACCTTCTCAACCCTACAAGCAGAGCGGAGTCCTGTCAGGGGTTACAGCCGCCGTTTCACTGATCCCTCAAACACTGAGGGACGTGACCGAGCAAAATGGGAATTACTCAGCAGAACAGCAGCTGCCCAAAGGGTTTCCAGCTATTACACAGCCCACAACATCTGCTCTTGCAGAGGAACCTTCTCCCTGTGCTACATCTCGGAGAGAGATGCCTCGGCTCAAGACCGGAGCATACACAAGGTATTCCACACTCCTGCCTGGAAGCTTAACTGTGTCACCGCCGGTGTACGGACACGCTGCGTACACCAGCAACGCGGACCAGCCCGCTGTCTCCGAGCTCTCAGCTGCAGAATCCCACCCCTCCTCCTCTATTTTGAGGATGAGCTTAGCGTCGGTGAAGATGTCAGAGCTCAGAGCGTGCACTGCCCTCTCCCGTGAGGCCCAAAGGCACCGCTTCTGCGGGCACCCTCCTGGCAGCCGCGCAGGGTGCTGCTTTACCCTCCCCCCAAACCACTGCTAGTATCTGAACCCCAGAACTGCACCGCACCCTGAGTCGTGCTTGATCCTGCTGGTCTTTGCTTCCTCGCTCTTCGCCGTCAAGATGATGCTCAGGTACCGCAGATCGTAGAGTAACTGCAGAGCTCTGTTCTGGGTCATGGGGAAGGCGCCTGCTTTCTGCAAACGGGACAGTGGGGAACAGGGCTCTTCACTCGGGGCTGGCGGAGGACCGCTTCAGGGGAAACGTTTAAAAACACCAGCACCAAGAAGCAACTAACGGAACCGTTCTGAGCACACGATCTCTTGCCTGGGCCCTTTTTGCCTCACTTTTGGGGGAGGCAGGAGAAGAACTTACTCGCCCTTTCCAACTCTCCCAGGGAGACGTTCTCTGTTCGAGGGACAGCAGCGTAGGCAGCACTGCGCACCCAGCGACCCTCCTGTCCCATGCCCGCTGGAGCGAGGGCTGGTCCTACTTACGTACCTTCTCCTGCTTCTCTTCCACGAGCTTTTCATAGGCAGCAAGCACTTCTGCCATGCAGGTCCTCAGCAGCTCCTGCAAGGTGACTTTTGGGAGGGTGTGACCGCCGACCCGGTTCACCTCTTGGCACAGGCTGAAGAGGAGGCACTGGACATACCAGGATGGCTGTTGAAGAAAACAGTGTTTTCATGTGGTCTGTAAGCTATGTTAGCTGTATCAACAGCACAACGTCACTTCAGTTCTCCTGTGAGCTTCCTACTTCCTCAGCAACCACAAAGCTCTGCTGCTGCGACCTACATGCCCCCACAACTCAAGTTTTTATCTACTGAAACACCAGACTTCTGGTTGTAGCAGTCCTCAACGTCCCACAAGTACTTTTACCAGAGGTACTGATGCGAGTGGAATCAGAACAGAATTGCTCTTTGTGCCTCTTCTGTCACCCCTGATCCTGCTCTGACCATCTGCTACCTGGGCTCGTTATTTACTCCCTGGCTCTTCTTCTAGGCCTCCTAGCTATCTGAATTCTCATGCAGCTGCTTTTTTCTTCAGAATCAACAACATTCACCCTGTAAGGTTCACTACAAGAAACTGTTGCCCTGCAAACACAGAGCTTGCTCCTGCCCTGGCTGTCCTCACCCTTCATGCCATCACCACCCGCTTTGTCACTGCGCAGGTCGTTCCTGCACCACCGCGGCCAAGGAAAGCTGCCGGCCCTGGTTCTCTTTGGCTTTGCACAGCCTCTGTCCTTCAGTGTTACCCAATTTCCACAAAATCTCTCTCCTGGTGGCCTCTGTGTAGAGGCCGGGCATTAGTCCTTCTTTGGCTCAGGATCTGGGCCAGTCTTACTCATTTGAACATACAGCAGCAGCTATCTAATTTCCTTCCTCTGACCTCTGTCCTTAGGAGGTGAGTATCTCAAAGAGCAAATAAGAGCACCGGAGAGCGTTTGCCCTGCGCTCATACCACCAAGCAAACTCTGCGGTTGTGGAAACCAGCACTTTCCTCCTCCCAGCAGACCATTTCTCTGTGTTTACTGAGAGGACATTTCTCGTACCTGCACAGGCAGCCGGATCTTTGACGTTATGCTGTTTCCAGACTCTGTTTCCTCCTGAATTTCAATCTCATCCCAGTTGGTGGCTGTGGCCAAGACAGAGCCAGCTGTGTCTAGCAGCAGCGTTCGGGTAAAGCACTGAACCAGACCCTAGAGCACCAAACACAGAAGCACCCAGCTCTAACGGGAGTACCAAAGGACAGGCAGCCTGCTCCTGCCTGCGCAGAGGCTGACTTCCCGCATCCTCCCGCTCCTCCCAAAGCGAATCTGCTGGAGAACATCCCGCTAGATGCCCCCTCTGGGCTGCCGCCACCTCCTCTCCCTGCAGGCTGACTGAGCAGCACGGCAGGCTCTCGGCAGCCAGCTACGGAGCAGCAGCGCTGACCGCAGGGAGCTGAGCGAGCGAAACCCACGCAGGAAGCAGGAGGAAACAGCTGTGACAAGAGAAAACAGCTCCTTACTTTGGTGACAGCTGAGCTCCAGATCTGGTAAGCGAACAGGCTCTGCTGCAGAAGCTCTGCCTTCACCCCCTGCCACTTGGCCTGCACAGGGGTCACTTCCTGGGCTTTCCCCTTCCCCAGCTTCTTGGTGGAACGGGTTTCCTTCAGCGCCGTCTCCGCGCTGCCCGACTGGCCCAGGATACACTGCTTCAGGTGAGGGCAGAGCTCGGTCAGGGACTGGCAGAGTCTCGCCATGAAGAGGACGGCATTGAGTCTGGCATCACCAGGAGCATCTGCCTGCCCCCCCAGCAGGCTCTGGGCACCCTGCAGCTCTTCACGCACGCAGCCCAGCACGTGGTGGATGCAGGCGACGCAGTGATCGCGGAGCAGCCCCTCCACCGTGCCGGCGTCGGCGTAGCGGTCAAAGGCAGAGCGCGGCTGAACCGCGGGAGCGGCCTCCTTGGCGGCTGAGGAGTCCGTGGGAAGGTAGGACACGAGATCGTCCAACCTGGCTTTCAGCTTTGAGTCCAGAGCCGAGCAGAAGCTCTGCACGCATGGCGTGAGCGCCTGCGCCTTCATGGACAGGCCGCTCTTGGTGAACTGGCTGCGGTTGGCCACGCTGACCCAAGCGGCGTCGGATGGCAGGTCACCGGAGCTCTCCGACCACAGGAACAGGGCCACGTTGTGTTCAAACTGGGTGTGCTTGCTCAGGGCTGAGGTGCTGGATTTGACTTCAAGTTCCTGCAGAGCTAAGGTGAGAAGCTGTTTGGAGCTGCTTGAGATGGAGTCAAATCCTTCTTTGGTCAGCGTCTGGAAAAGGATGAGGAAGAGGAGAAAAGCATTATTTTACACGTGCCTCCTGCCACCTGGCACTTAAAATACACTTAGTGCTGCTGACAGGTACCACCGGACTGTTTCAGACAACAAGAGGGGGCACAGCACAAGGCTCCCGGTGCCCTGCCGTGGTAGAGCGCTCACCTCCAGCCTGTCCAGGAAGAGCTGCTGCAGCAGGTCCTCCCAGAAGGAAGCAGGCTTGTCCAGAAGGCGACGGCACACCACCTCCCAGTTCTGGCTGATGGACTCGCTCGTGAGCAGCTCCCACACCGCGTCGCGAATCCCCGCGAGGCCTTTCATGCTCTTCACGTAGATGAGCAGGTTGCTGACCCCGGCCCTGATGTCATCGCTGCACCTGAAGGCCACGTTTCACTTCAGCCTGACTCGCTCAGACAACAGCCCCGGGGCAGGCAGGGGAGAACAGTGGCTGCAGCAAGGTGGGGGAACTCTTAACCTGTCGCTAAGAGGCTCTGCCTGCAGGCTCACTGGCGGGGCAGAGGGTACCTCTGCCTTTCGGCAAGGCAGCTGCACCCCAAATCCCACGCTGGAGCCCCACAGCAAAGCCAGGTGCCCACCGGCAGGAGCCCTGGGCTGCAGCGGGTGCCAGAGCCAGCAGCAGGGCACCCAGGAGTGCCCGCAGGCGGGCGGGCGGTGGCAGGGGTGCTCTGGGAAACACCCCACAGCCAGCGAGCACACCGTGGGGGGCTGCAGCTGAGGGACCAGCCGGCCACCCCAGCAGCAGCTGGATCAAGAGCCAAACGAGCCAGGTAACGGATTTTCTACTCATTTAGTCTCTGCTTATTTGCCGGTGGCTGGGGCAGCGTAAAGCAGCTCTAGGCAAATATCTTTGTGCAAGGTGGGCTGTTACGCCAGGCTGTTAGGATGGTGCGACGCTGCCTCTGGGGAGAGGGGACGTGGAGCAAGGAGCCAGCGGAAGGCATAGCAGGGCAGGAGCGAGCGAGGACGGAGCGAGCTCGGGTTTGCTTTGTTCTGCTGCCTTGGCACAGAGGCCACGTGGCGTCCAGGAGGGTCCTGCAAAGGGGGCCGCTGGCACACTCACATGGCAATCCACTTCTGCAGCGTGTCTCTGAGGTAGTCCTGGCTGATGGGGTGTGCCAGGGTCCGCAGGGCTGGCTGGAACTCCACCACAGACTCCGGGAGGTACCTGAACCAGCTGCTCAGCTTCACCTCCTCCTCCAGAACCCCACCTCTCCCTGGAAGCACACGGGCAGGGGATCAGCCCAGTGCAGGGGCAGTCTCCTGCCTGCAAACGCGGGCAGGCAGAGGCCTGACGCAGGGCTGCCCGGGCGCTCACCTGCTGGGGGTCGACCTGTGTTGCTCTCCAGGGTAGAGAAGAGCAAGCTGCAGGGCAGGGCTGGGTCCGGCGGCATCCCTTCTGGCATGGTGTAGAAGAGAGCGTGAGCCTGGTACAGGGTAGTGGTTAGCAGCTCCATCAGTGAGCACACCTGAGCTTTTATACCTGCGCCTGCAGAGAAACGCCTTTCAGCTGGGGCAGCCCCACAGAGGTGTGACAGCCCTGCATTTCAGGGCCTGTGGTTCCAGCGAAACCTTCTGGGGGAGGGCTGGGAGGAAGGACTCAGCCCTGTGCAAGACCCTGCTTCCCCGTGACAGCCTTGGCTTCAGACTTTGAGCACCGTTCGTTTCTGTGCCGCACCACCGCAGCAGCACGACGTGGTTGCCTCCCCACCACCATGAGCTTTACGGGACTAACCCACCCGCTCTTCTGTGGGGTGAGAGGGAGGCGAAGCGAAGGGGGTTACCCTGACCTTAACAAGGAGGCAGCCCAGTCATACTGACCGTGGTGCGGCTGGTTGAGGAGCTGCTGAATGGCCAGCTTACGGGCCAGAAGGAAATCGGCAAGGGCCTGGCGCGGAGAGCTGTCCTCTAGGAGCATGATGGCACACAGGGCTTCTGCCACCGCCTGGTCCGACACGGTCTGGCTCTTCAGCAAGGACTTGCTCTCCTGCAGGATGGTGGATCTGGCAAGGGAACGAGGTGGACAGTCACTTGTCTCAGCGCTCGACCCAGCTGTTCAGATATGGCTCTGCGATAACCCGCCGAGCAAGGACCTTTCCCCCAGACAGAAGCGGGGCTATCTGGGCGTTATGGGACCGGGTGAGGCATTCCGACCCCATGGCTGGCGCAGGGTGAGTGGCAGCAAAAGCCCTGGGGCAGCAGCGGGATCTTGGGCTGCTGGCTCATGGAATGGTTTGGGTGGGAAGGGACCTTCCAGCCCACCCAGTGCAACCCCCTGCCATGGGCAGGGACACCCCCCACCAGCCCAGGCTGCCCAAAGCCCCATCCAACCTGGCCTTGGGCACTGCCAGGGAGCCAGGGGCAGCCACAGCTTCTCGGGGCACCTTGCCCCAGCACCCTGCCACCCTCCCCGTACAACGCTTGGTCCCAGCCGGCCCCGGCCCGCACCTGAGGTGGCTGGCGGCCGCCACCTGCCGCAGCAGGATG
>VWZZ01001619.1:1405852-1464777 GCA_013399095.1 Psophia crepitans | reverse complement strand
CCCCCCGGGCGGTTTGTGAAGGAGTAAAGTGTGTTTGGTTTTTTTGCAGAGGCGGATCCTAGATGGGAGCTTAGGCTTCGCCGCGGGGGTAAGTACAGCATCCTTCTACTCATCGTCATCTTTGCCCGTGTTCCTCTGCCGACACCTCTGAAGCCCCGTCACGCTCCGTTTGGTTGCCCGCTCACGTTAGTGTGTCTCAGATCGCTGCCTGAGGTGCAGGGGGGGCAGGGAAGAGCACGGTGCGGTGCTGGTCACGTCTTGTTGTGTCTTGGTGCCTCTCGGGTGAGGGTGGCGTGAGCGGGTGCATGAGGATATTGAGCTGCCCGTGCTGGATTTGGCTCTCGAGTCAAACTCCTCGTTCCCTTGGGCTCCCGAATCGCTCGTCCTGTAGCACCGGTGCCGTGAGGGTGGGCAGGAGAGCCCGTGTCCTGGAGGCTGGCTTGCGTAGCCTGCCTTGTGCTCCTCGCTCCTGCAGAGCACGCGTGCTTTAAGGCCTTGGGAAAAGGGGGAATAAAGACACTGCAGCTCTACGTCGGGGTGTGTGCTGAATGTGGGGTTTATTGCATCTTCCTTGAAGGAGGACGTGGAACTGTGCGGCGTGAAATTGTGTTGAGGCTTGTGAATGTAGATGTTCTCCTACTGCCCGGCTGCTGGGGTGATGGGGAGCGGGTGGAGGCTCATCCAGGCTTGATAAATCACGTCTGTGGTTTTCCCTCAGGTGCTGGAGTGGCTGCGAGCTCGGGGGATGTGCTCTGGGTGGAAGGGGCATCTTCCCAGGGTGTGTGGCTGGGTGCGGGGCTCTGCCAGGTCCCGCTCGCCATGTCCCGGCTGCGTAACTGGCACCTGGAGCGTGGGCGGTTCTGGCAGGTTTTGGGGTGAGCCACGAGCCCGACAGCGCGGGCGATCTGTCCTGCGGCGTGCAGCAACGCTGCCCGTGCCGAGGCTGTGTGCGAGGCGGGGCTCCCTCCTCCCTGCGCACCCCCGGATGCTGCGATGCTGCTGATCAAGGGGCAGTTTGACTGTCTGCAGCTCTGGAGATCATAGGTGCCAGGAGCAAACCCAGCTGCACCCAGCAAGGGCCTGTCCTGGTGGGTGACGTGAAATGCTCCAAAGCTGGGTTTGCTTCCCAGCAAGCTTTCCTGGAACGTGCCGGCAACCTGCTAATGGTGTGAGCAATCCAGCTGCTCTGCTGCAGCGGGTCCTCAGGCCATCATTTATAAATGAATCACTTGTGTGAGGGGTTGCCCATTCTGCAGCTTTTCTCTGTGGCTTGATTTCTGAGCTGGTTTTTGCTGGAAGACGCACCCTCGTCCCTGCGAGCCGAGTCGGAGCCACGTCTGTGGTGTCCGGGAGGCGCTGCTGGGGCCAGCACGCGCTGGGCTGTCCCCTCGCCGTGGTGCTGCTGTCTCCCGGCCGGCCGGTGTGACCGGGAGGTACCGGGGCACGGTGGGGTGTGTGTCCCGGCCGAGGGCTGGCGCGGGTCCTGCCCCGGCACGGCGTGACGCTGTCCTTGCCGTGGTCACCGCGTCGCCCTGCCAGGAGCACTGAGTCATTCCTGCGCGGCAGAGGTGTGGCTCGGCCGGGGAAGCAGAGGTCCTGCAAACATTTGCTTTTCACCCAGCTTCTTTCACTTTGCCGGGCTCGGAGTAGGGAAGGGGAATTTTTTTCTGGAGTTGCTGCAGTGTCTGGAGGGAAGCGTCAGCAAGGAAACCCGCAGCGGCAGGTCCCGCTGGCGGAAGGTGCTGCCACACAAACCACCCACGAGCTGCAGTTTGTGAGGGTTTCCAGGTCACCTTTACAGGCCCGGGCTGCCGTGGCTGGTGCCGTTTGGGGCGAGCTGCCGTGTCACGCAGGGTCGCTGTGGCCAGGACCAGCTTTCGGAGGCAGATGCCAGTGCTCCCCAGGTGACTGTCGTGTCTAGGCACACTGGGCTCCACTGGGACCGGGTCCTCGCTCTGTAGTTGGGTGTTTGGGTGGCAGTGATGGGGCAAAAGCACCAGAGGTTGGAAACTTAATCTTCTTCCTCGGTTTGCTCCAGATGTGCCTGTATCTCTCTGTCCTGTGTTTGCCAAGGGGCTGGCGTATCCCCCTGCGAGGGCTGTGCTCGACCCCGCGCCTTGACGCCTCCCCTCTGCAGCTGCCTGGGGCCGGGGGGATGTTCCCCCCAGGTAACAGGATCCCCCTGAGTTTTTAGCAGAGTTTTTCCTTTTCCCAGCCTGGCAGTGTGGTAGTCGTTGGCCAGCAGTGCGACTGGCTGTGCCTGTGTCTCATCCTTACCCTTTTATTAATCCCTTTTGGGTTTAATAACATGGGAAGTGTTTTGCTCCCTCTGCAGACAGGGAAAGCGCTAGTGGTGTGTGTTCTTGGTGGCTTTGCAAAGAGTTCACGGAGAAGCTGGAGGAGAAGCCACCTCCTGCCTCTGGCCCATTCATGGCTCCCTGCATGTGGGTGGGGGTGGGACGGTGGAGATGGGATGCGATGCTGGAGCGAAGCGGGCTGCGAGCCTCCGCCTGGCTGTGTCCGAGGGGGAGCGATGGCGAGGGAACCCAGGCGGGCTGTGAAATCCTTCTGGCTGGCTGGGACGAGGGGCAGCTCCGGCCTCCTCCAGGCTTTGTGCTGCAAAACCGGCGTTGGGGGAATCTCGGGAGCAGCGTGGCGCTCGGCGTTTTAGCCGGCTGGCTTTGTGGGGGGGGAAGCAGGATGTGGAGCAGATGGTTTTGAAACCTATTTGTACTCTTTTCTCTTTCTTCCTCCCTGTAAGAAGTGTTTCTTCAGACAGCAACTGCTGCTTTGATCGTGGACTGCTTCTCTTGCTCCAAGGGACTGCTGTTTAAAGCACCGTCTTTGATGCAGATACGTACGGGCTGTTTCCCTGAGCGCTGGGGTAGAGAGGGGCAGAGCGGAACTTCCTCTTTACCTCTGCTCTGAAATCTGGGCTGCTGCGTTTAATTAAACTTCTCCTGAGCTCAGTCAGAGCCAGCAAACCTCTCCCTCTGCTTTCGGAGGCAGGTGTTCCTCCTAACCTTGCTGTTTTAGCGCTTAGCTCCGGATCCCCGATAGTCACCGGGTGCGTTATGCCCTGCCAGACTGGGGGGGGCGGTGAGACAGGGTGTAACGGCTGGTTCTGTCTCCTGTCGGTAGCTATTTGCCTCCTTGGCTTCTGCGGGCTTGCGAGACAAAATAAAACCAGGATTAATTAAAAACTTCTCTACCACTGCTAAACCAGGAGGAAGGCATGGGGTCGGGATGTCCAAGCGGCCTCTGGTCGCTGCGGTGTGGTGGAGCTCGGCTTCTTCCAGCCCGGTACCTCCACTCGGGTGTTTGGCTTCTCTCTGCCTCAGTTCCCTTTCTGGAAACCAGGAATAAGAGAGGGGTTTGTATGCAAAAGTCTCTGAGGTGATGTGTTTCCATGGAGACAAGGCTTTGCTTGCTTGGGCATCTGATGTGGAATTCTGGCTTTTCTCTTAATTCTTCATATTCTTACGACCTTTTTCTAGATGTGCTCTGCTGTCTCGGTGTTATCCTGGGGGTGCCCTGCTCTCCGACATCGCAAACGCTACCTAAACACTTGCAGTCGTCCTTCCCTGCAGCCTGGCGTGGCTCTTCCTCTTGCTGCGTTGTGGTTTGATTTCCTCTTCTGTCCCTGGTGAGGCAGAAAATTGTGAAGACACGCTCTTTAAACGGCACCAGGCACGTCTGGTATCGAATATTCCCTCTCAGTGCCACTTAAAACAGCGTTAGGAACTTACACGGGTCTGCTGAGGCCGGTTGTCATTGTTGGAGCCTTAATGAAGTCGGGCTAAAAGGTTTGGCAGGGAAAGTGTCCTGCCAGTCTCTCACCTTCCGCTTTCCTTGCCCGTCCTGCCAAGGGGGTCTCCTTCGCCCATCAGCGGCTCGGGTTTTCTAACCCGCCCGCCCTTACGTGGCTGTTTCCCTTGGAGCTGCCGTTCTCGCCTCGATGCTGGCACAGGAGCGTGATGAAACGTCCCCTGTGCGGGCTGAGCTGGGGCAGTGCTGGCTCGGCGCCCCGAGTGGGGGGAGGCGTTGGCACCCCCACGTTTGGGAGGGCACTCGCTTGAGTCCCTGCCTGGAAGGAGATGCTGGTGCCCGGGGTCAGCGATGGGGACCCGTCAAGCTGTGGGAGAGGTGTTGGGGCATGGTGTGGTTAGAAATCCTGCTGCCTGGCACGCTTTGAGGGTTTTACATCAGCATGGGGATGCAAACCTGAGTTCAGGCATTTTCTGTGGTGCAAGGCAGTCGGGTTTGGAGCTTGGTTCTGTCTCCAGTTACACCAGTGTGTCCCAGGAACGGGACTGGGCTCCCCCAACCCAGGCATGCTTCAGATACGCAGCCGCCTTCTACGTGCTTTTTGCTCCCCCATCAAGTGCAGCTTGTTTTCCCAACCCCAGAGGCCGGTGGATTTACGGCATTGTTGCATCTTGGCTCTGGAGCGTGAAGTCTCTTTGCGAACATGCTCAAAGCCAGTTTGGCAGGAGGCGCGTGTCGCGGTGCCAGCGAGCCGGCGTGCTGTGGGTCCCCTGCTCCCCGTCTTGGCTGGGCTGAGTGGGGCTGGTGCGAGGGGAAGGCTTTGTGCAGAAAATCGTACCCTCTGCTGAAGTGGCTTCACCTTCTGTTGATCTGAGGGGAGCCCGGGCAGGCTTTTTCTCGAGTGTGTGGAAAGGGGAAATCAAGCTCCTTTATTCCTGCCTGGTGATGTTGGAGAGGTTTGGGTTCCTGTCCCTGGCTGGACAGTTCCAAGGATTTGTAGCTGAGTGTGATTTTTGTTACTTAAATTGGCTCGCTGGCAGAAATCCTGACTCTTTCGTGAGTTCCTGAGCATCATCTGAAAAGAGATGCTGCTGAAGGAGAGGGGTGGGTGCCAGCTCCGACACTGGGCAGGGTGGGCAGGAGCTAGCACCCTTGAGCAGGACCTCAGCTGCTCCCAGGCAAGCCCACATCCCTCAGCCCCCCTGAGCCCAGAGAGGGGCCATGAGGGGGCACGGGGATGCTGGCCCTGCTGCACGGCAAGCACTCCAGCTCCCCTGCCAAGGCGGGCCAGGGGGTTTCTCTGCACGAAGAGGCGTAGGAATAAATCGCTTTTCCTCCCCAAGCAAGTGAAGTCGGCTGGTGCAGCCCAGCAGTTTGCTCCTTCAGCTGATGAGGCCGTGGTGGCTTAAAGCTCCGTCATCATCTTCCCCCGGAGCCCGCGTGCAGCGAAGCCGGTGGGTGCTCCGCTGCTGACTCTGGTGGTGACGGGATCTGGAGGCTGAGCAGTGTCAGGCCTCTGTTTTCCACGGGGAAATGATATCTTAACATAAGATGACAATATAATTCTGCAAAGCCTTTCCCTGTTGCTTGTGTTTCCATGTTGGGGTGTGTGGTTGTTTTTTAAAGGAGATGGCATTTGAAATATGAAGTTTGACAGCCGTGGTTACGCCTGACATGACAGCCTGCTTTCTTCTTACTCATAGTGAGCTGAGATTTACACAATCCCTCAGGGACTGGTGTCTACAGCAATAGGCATCTCGTTCCTTCGTTAAAAATGATTTCAAAGGTAATAGGCGCATCTCTGCCGTGGGTGAATGCCTGTGCCATGAGGGTGAACTGAGCAGCACCTCGTCAGAGCATCCTGCGAACGGGACTTCGGGGGGTGCTGGATGGAGGGGGGTGATCACCCCTGGCAGCATCCCTCCTGCTGCTGTCTCCGGGCTTGCTTTGCTCGTTCCCGCTGGATGCTGAAAGCTCCCCTTCGCCGTGCGTCCCTGGGAGAGAGCTCGGAGCGTTGCCTCATCCACCCCGCGGACCCTGCCCACCCATGGCAGGACAGCGGGTGCCACCCCTCCTCTGCCCTTGCTGGTGCAGACCATTTCCAAAGCCTCACACAGATCTCCATGTGATTTTCTTTTTTTTTTAAGCCCACCCATGGTCGTCTTGCTGACTTCCTTCCTCCCGGGGGGTGCTGGCATGGGACCGGTCCCCAGAGCTGCTCCCAGCTGAGCTCCAGTGGAGCCGGACGGCTGCAGGGCCCAGGCTGCTGCTGAGGGTGTTGCGCTGGGCTAATGACTTATTAATTAACCCAGCCCAGTACGTCATGTAACAGAGGAGAGGAAGAGATAAGGTGATAAAATGCATGTTAATATTATGTTCCTCAGTATAAGCTTGTGATACTGGTGCCTCGCTTGGCGTTCTGCTCGCTACGCTGAGCAGCCAGCGCTGGGCTGGGCTGGGCTGGAGGTCCCCGCGAGTCCCACGGTCTGGTTTTCTCTGGTCTTTTGAGTAACTGTTCCTTCTCCCTCCCCGCTAAGCAGCAAGCAGGGCAAAAAGCCCTCTGCTGCTGGAAGGGTTTATTTTGCTGATGCAAACTGTGTTGGTGGAACACTGCAGTAGGGCTTTAGCAGCGCCGGTCTGTGCCGGGAGCTGGCGTGTTGCTGTTTGGGATGGGAACTTGTTCTCCTCCCGGCCTGGATGCTGGGGTGGGAGCAGCCCAGGAGCTGCTCCGTGCAGAAGCGCAGGAGTTGCAAAGCCCTCGTGCTGCAGCTGCTTTGTTTTGGGGTAGTGAGTTCGGGGACCTTGGCAGCTGAACTGCAGCAGGCTTCAAATCTGCTGCAGCAGAGCTGTGCTGTGCCCTCAGCTAGCCTGGAAACGTCTCCAGGCGTTATTCAGTATTTATTCTTCTCCTGGGTGAGATGAAGGCTGTGTTTCCTTCCTCCCCTGCCCACTCTGCAGAGAGACCCGGAGCTGGGCGCGGGCAGGATTTGGTTCACCCTGCCTTTGGCTGGGGCGCGGTGGCCGGTGGGGTCACGGACCCACTCCTGTTGCTGCAGAACACCCGAGGGGAGGGCGGTTTTCCTGCCCCCGCCTGTCTGACTGCACTAATTCCGCAGAAAAGTGCCCTGATGAGCTCTTGTGGTTGGGTTGCTGCCTTGGACTTTTGAGCCAAGAAAAACACTCTTGCTGAAAATGGGGGAAAAAACCTCGCTTCTCTGTCCTTGGGTGATTTGGTCCTTTGGGAAGTGGGTTGTGATGGCCACAGCTTGTTGGGGCGAGTGCAGGGAGCTCCTTGGCTGGAGGGGGGGCTGCCGGTGGGGGTGCCGCTGGTGCTGCCGTGCTGCAGCCGGTGCCACGTCCTCGTGGCATCAGTGCCTACGTGGCTCTCACTGCTTCCCTTCTGTCTCCCAGGTCATGCTGGCTGCTTCCTACTGGTCCCTCCTGGCCCCGGCTATCGACATGGCCGAGGAGTCCGGCAGCTTCGGAGCCTTCGCTTTCTTCCCAGTGGCCGTGGGCTTCACCCTGGGAGCAGCTTTCGTGTACTTCGCCGACCTGCTCATCCCGGCGCTGGTAAGTAGGCGTTCCTGGGCTGGGGGCTGCTGCTCTTCCTTCGGCTGTGCCGTGGCAGAAGCCAGATCCAGATTGGTTTCCATCACAGCTTTAATGAAACCGTGTTTTCTCCAGGGCCCTGGGTGGCTCTGCCAGTGCTGAATGCAGCTTTAGGCTGTCGGCACTCTTTTTTTTTTTTCTTCCTTTTTTTCTTTCCTGTGCTTCTGCTTTTGTTCTTTTCACTGGCAACACTTTGCAAACAGTTCAGGTGTGACCTTCTGTTTCAGCCCAGGGGTTTAATTTGCAGAGCTGCCAACCCTCTAAGCGCTTCAAAATTGAATGAACCATCCTACTGTCTAAGAGCATCATTGAAAAAATAAATAAATCGGAAGCTGTTGGATTTCTACAGCTGAAAAGCACAGTCAGTAAAGGTGTTTTTGAAAACTTCCAAAGAGCTTTTAAATATTTTATTGGGTTTAGTGGAAGGAGAGATTATCTGTGGTTATGAGTAACGAGTGGGAGACTTTCCATTTGAAGAGCGGTACGGGCTGGTGATCCCGGGGCGCACGGGAGCCTTCCCCGCTCCCCTGCTTTTCGAGCCTCTTGTAACCAGTACAGTCAAACGCGTCCTCAGCTCTGAAGAAAATTGCTCAGTACTGCGATGCGTCGCTTCCAGTGCAAATGGATGCATCCGAGTGAAGAACCAATAAATGACAGCACAGCGGTGCTGAAAGCCTGGCCCCGCTCCGTGCTCTCTGCCTGCCCGTGTCCCGGCTCTTCTCGGGGCTCCCAAGCCCTTTGCAGGACGTGGCGGGGCGTGGGGGCTGCTGTTGGGTGGCTGGAGCTCTTGGAAGCTGCTTGCCATCAAACCCTGCTTTTTTTTTTTTTTCCTTGCTCTGTAACCTGAGGTCTCTTGCCTGCGTGGCCGTAGCGGTGAACACCCTCGTTCCAAGGTGCTGGATGAGCCCTGGGATGTGTTTGATCAGCTGCCCGAAGCTGATGTTTCCCACCAGGGTAGACAAACAGTTCCACCACAAAACTGCTTCTTCCCGGTGGCCGCGTGCGGCTGCGCTGCGTTTTGAAATGGGGGCGGGTGGAAGGGGAAGAGCGGGGGAGTGACATTCTTGGGTTGCAAAGAGCAGGATGGAGTGGTGACGAGGGCGGCCGGCGTGCGCGGCGGTGAGGGCGACGGCCTTGTAGGGAGCAGCACTATGTATATAAAATATACAGTGGTATCTTGCTTTAAATCCAGTTCATGTACCGATGGCAGAGGAGCTGTTGCCTCTTCTGGCCTGACACAGCTTTTTGCACCGTGTGGGAGAGCAAGTGCCACCACACGCTTGTCCCACGGGACTTCTGGTAGCTGTGCATGCGCTCACGCTGAGCTCAGAGGGTTTGTGCCCCATGGCTAGTGCTGCTGCCCCTGAGTTTTGCTTCCCGCAAAAGCGGGTGTCCCTGTGCTGGGGCGTCCCCTCCAGCCAGACAGCGAGCAGGACCCACCTTGTTAGAGCCTGTGCAAATGCAAAATGTCACTTGTCCTTCCCCCGATGAGCTGGGCAGTGTCAGGAGAGGTGGGGGTGGGTCGGGGGGTCCTGCACGCCCGGCCCAGAGGCAGCGGTGATGGCTCCTGGGGCTGGTCAGAGCCTCTGCAGGGGATGCTTTTGGAAGAGGACAGGGTACCCAGAGGCTCAGTGAAGTTACGAGGGGTGCCATGGAAAGAGCACGGGTAGAGATTGAACCTGAACGTGTTGAAATAAAAATCAGCGAGTGCCTGGTCAGTCCTGAGCCATCCTCGAGGCCGTGCGGGCAGGGGAGTGTGGCGCAGGGTGCAGCTCCCTTCGCTTGGAGCCCACACTTTGGGGGGGCTGGTGCTGCTCAGCCAAGGTTCGGCATTGCGCTTCAGTTCCAGCAAGTCTTGCTTATTTCTAAATCTGGTACAGTCTCGGGGTGGTTTTCCCCACCCACACTGAGCCCGGTGAGGAAAGGGTGCTGGTGAGCCGGGGGATCCATTTTTAGCAGGTTGCTCTTTGCACAGGGGGGTGCTCTCTGCCTGGCACTCCGTAATTGGTTTGCTGGATAGCAACAGGTAGTAAAAGCTTTTAATGACTCCTTATCACCCCAGCGCTGCTCCCCGGGCTGGGAGCAAGGCTTGGCTCCGGCTGCAGCCCCACGGCAGCCGGGTGGCTCCGTGGTACCCGAGTGTTTGCTCAGCAGCAGCGCTGGGGCCAGCGAGAGGGTTAAACCTGCGAGACAAACTGGTTAATGATGCCGAACAGCTGTAGTCGTTAAATTCCTTACAAAAGACAGATCTAATCTATTACATCTTTATCTTTCCGCCGTTTCCCTGCGTGAAGCCTTTAACGTGTGTGGTTGTCCTTTAGCTGAGCTCGCGGAGGAGATGCTGGGCTGGCGGAGGACGGCAAACCACAACGGGGCATTCGGGCGCGCTTGGAGAGCGAGACCGTTGCAGGAACGGACCTTGGGAGCCCTTCAAAAAGGGGCTCTCCCCTGTTTTGGGAACCGTCTCTTTGCGTGGTGCGTTCAGCCAAAACGTGCTGGGTGCGGCGGCCGGGGAGGCAGCGGCAGAGCTGGTTCTGCCGCAGGATGTTGCTGTGGTTTCGGGAATATCTTAAACCACTAACGAACCGCCCGCCTGTCCCTTCCCTCCGCTGGCCCCGGTGATGCCGCAACAGGTTCTCTCCTTCCTTCACTCCAGTTTAACCTTATGGCTGCTTTTTAAATAAGAATGGGCTTTAAACTGGTATTCGGGATGGAGAGGGGCGGTGTGAGATGCGATCGCCTTTACTGGAAAGGTTTGAGGCTGAGGGTCTTTGGTGCCAAGACCCAAAGCCTTTGAAGGAGTCTGCTTAAAAATACTGCTCAGCGCAGTCGGTCCCTCATCGCCGAGCAGCTATTTTGGGTCTCCCGTAACGCGTAAGAACGCTGGCAGTAAGCGTTATTGTTCTCATCCTTCAGCCCCGCTCGGGCTCTGCTGGCTTGGCCGGGCTTTGTTCGGAGCGCGATGTTTGGGTGTCCCTGATGGGTTTCTTGCTCTGGCCTCCCTCTTCCCGGAGGAATCCCACGAGTGTCCAGAGGATGCGTCCAGCCTGACTCGGGTTTTCAGACAGTCTCTGGCTGCTTTTCCTCCTGCGTTTTCACGTGGGGGTGTGTTGCCTTTTGTCTTTGAGCTGCCGCACCCCTTGAGGCCTCTCCTGGTGGGTGCTGCAGGCTGCCGGGGTCCCCACGAGCGTTCTATGCCTGCTGGTGGGATTGGGACGGCGGCGTGGGCAGGGCAGGAAGCAAACTGGCCGTAGCGGCCATAACGAACCCCTCTTGGGCTGCAGGTCGCTCGGCCATACCTGCCTGCCCATGTGCCTTATTCTCTTAACCACCTTATTCTCTGTGCTCCCCAGCTGCATGACTCCTCGGCTCCGCAATCATTACGCTAAATAGGATAATGAGGCTTAATCAGCTTTATCTCCGCTACCTCTAGGCTTCGTTTTGCTCAGAAACATCTGCCCGCATACAGAAAGCAGCTCTGTCCCTCGGGTCGTGGTGGGTGCGGGTCTGCAGCCGAGCCGGGCTCGCTGCAGGAGCCGGCCGCATGCTGGGGCGCGTGGGGGTCTGCGGCAGCCCCGGGGTCTGTCCTGGGAGAGCTGGTGGGTGTTGATGGTGGCTCTGGGGAGCGAGAGGAGGGCAGATGTTGCAGGAGAACCAGGAGTTAATATATAATCCAGGGAGAGCGCTGATGGGCCGTTACTCAGCTATAACCAGGAGCCTGCCAATACTTCTCGTGTAAAAGGTGATCGGGGACGGGAGGATGGGGAGCCAGGGCTGTAATTCTGGCCTGGAAATATCGTCCCGATATTTTTTTTGATTTTTTTTTTTTTCTTGTAAGCTGGATACAGGGTTTGTTGTTTGGTTTAGTTTCTTTTCTCTGAGCGCAGCGTAAATCAATAAAACCACATGTGACGGGTGAACCATTCCTTAGAGTTAAAACAAATAGTAACTAAAGTGCCTTTTAAAAGCCTCTCGCCTGGGTTGGCGTGAGCTCTGTGGGTGCTGGCGCTGGCCCCTCGTGCTGCAGGAAGGACCAGCGCGGCCGAAACCCCTGCCTGGGATCCGGGGCTTGGGTTTCACACCCGTTTTGAAATGTTTGGGGCTGTGGTTTGTAGCTGCGTAACGGTTTTCCTGAGCAGGCTGAGGATCTTCACGTGGGATGGATGAGTGTGGAGCGGGTGCGAGCGTGTGGATGTTCGTAGTAGGAGGCTGGATCCAATTAACCCTCTCAAAGCGTAATTGCGTTGTGCTCCTACCCTTTTCTGTTTTCGCAGATCGAGGCTTACAAGCTTTTCTGGAATATAGTCTGGGGCTGGGCATTTTGCGCAGTGAATTTTAGGCTATTTTTGGCGAGCACCCTTGGGAAGGATTTGAGAACTTGATAAACAGATATCCGAGGGATACTCTCCCATTTAATAAGGATGGTGCCTGTCGTTTGGCTCAGAACGTGCCTCGAGGATGTATATTTTGCTTTGTAAATCTGTGCAAGTCACGTATCGGGGAAAGCTGAGAATAGCGTGTGGATGGTGAAGCTGCAGGAGGGGGAGGAGAGGCCATCGCGCCGCTCCAGGCGTAGTTGCATGTAATTTAAAATCGCAATTTCTTTCTCAGGGCTAAACCACAGCTGGATTACACCATGGGAAGGTTCTTTTTTTTGGGAGGGGGGTACCAAGGTAACGAGGCAGGGCGATCGTTAGTGCCATGGGTGCTGTTTGAGGATGTTGGTGATCCTCCCCGCTCAGCACCAGCAGCGTATGTGCTTCTACCCCGCGAAGATGGAAAGCTTTTAATACTGCTCTCCCTTCTGATTTGCATGGAGCTGGATTTGATGGGTTAATTATTTCATGAGGCAGTAAAAATGTGCTGGGTCTTGTCGCTGGTGTTAATTTATAATCAGAATAAAGGTTCCTCTTATGCGATTTGCTAATTCCTCTGAGACATGCCCGTCACAAATTCCCATTCTTAATGTGCTTTTTCCTGTTCATCTGTGACTCCTAGGAAGTTAATTAGCTGCACATCCTCATTGCTGTAGTAGGTAGAGGCTTTTTTGATTTGAGCATTAACCGAGGGACATGCCTGTGTGTGGGGCGTGTGTATTTTCTGCCTTATTAAACTTTTTGAGCCTGGGACCGAAACACTGTCCTGAGCAGCCCGGGGAGCGTGGCGTGGGAGGCGTCTCGCCGAGCTCAGCCTGGCAGCTCCATGTCCTGGGCCACAATCTTGGGAAAACGATCAAATAAAGGGGTTTCAGCGAGGTGGGTTTGGTGGTCTGGGCCATGCGGAGCGACTCGACCCTTGCTTACATGCAGACTGCGTTCGGTCGCTCCCGGTCCGTGCTCCCGGCAGCCCCTGCCTGCGGGCTCCCGCATCTCGGCATCGCCCCCCCGGCGGGGGGGTGCCTGGGCGCGGAAAGCGGGAGCGGGCAGACACACGGATGCGCGATTGCAGATCCGTGTCTGGGCCGTGCTCGTGCTGCCCTGAGCGAGGGGCTTAGCTCCCCTCCAAGCCGGGGCACCGCAGCCCCTCAGGAGCTTTCCCACCCCTCGGCCGGGTCGGCGTTGCACCGAGTCCGGCCCAAATCGGTGTTTTGCGTGGGGGGGGGGCTGCGGGAGATGAGCCTTTGCCTCGCACTGCGGTGAGGATGGACCAGAGGCACTCGGTTGACATGGGCTTGCGTGAGGCGCAGCTTGACTCATGCATTCCTGCTTTGCTCCGATTTCCTTTGCTTAGGGGAAAATAAATAGCAGCCCTTGTTTGTTTTGTTTTGTGGCATTCTGGCCCTTTTCCGCTGGCTCTGGAAGGAAGGAAGGACCCGGCTCTGGTGGCTGCGGAAGGGAAACCTTTTTTTTGGGAGCCTCATCAGGGAACGTAGCAAAGCCCTCTGCTGGGAAAGGTCCTTCCCCTTCTGGCCCTAAGTGAATAGGAGTACCTGGGCATGAGTTTCATTAACTTAGCAAATAAACCCAGCTCTTCCCCAAGGCCAGCTGCGGCAGGCTCTGGATCCGTGCGGGACTGATGCCTGGGACCAGCTCCCCTGTGTCCTTTCCAGAGGATTTCAAACGTGATCCCTGGTGCTGACCTCAAGGCTCACCCCTGGGATCCTCCGAAAGTCTCTTGTTAGAGCCCAACTTCTCGAGGCCGGCACCCAGAAACCCCCAAAGGTTTATTTAAAATCCGTTCATCCGTACGATCTGTGGAAAGCTTGCCTGCCCCCCTGCCCCTTGCCAGCCCCTGTGCAGTGGTTTTAGTGATTGAAATCCAGCTGTTGCTAGAGAGAGTGAAATTATTTGGGGAAAAAAGCAAAAACCCACAAAGTTATAATTATACTAATTTTTAGAAAACCGTTTTATTAATGGAGGTAAAAGGTTATTTACTTCCAGAGTGCAATTTGTCATCTGCTCTTAATTATAGTTCTCTGTCTTGTTATGCATTAAGCATTTCCAAACAAAACCCGTTACATGTGGAGCCCCGAAGCTAGCGCTAAAGAGCGGAGGTGCTTTGATTCCAAGTCAGGGTTAAATTCCCACCCGCACCGGGTTTGTGGGGCCAGGCACTAACCGTGCTGAGGGCAGCTGAAAGCCGGAGCGGTTTGACGGCGCTCGCAGCAGCGCGGCAGTGCGGGCTGGCAGCGGGGCTGCGCGGGCAGGTGAAACAGTCCTGCTGTAAAAAAGCAGGGACTGAGAAAACCTGGCTTAATCCCTCGTGCAGTGAGCTCCTGCACTAAATACACGTTTCTCCACCGTTCCCTTCCCCGTTACGTGCCTGTTGGCTCGAGTGGGTATTACCGACTGATGGGGCTGGTAATGGGACGTGGGGCTTTTCTTCCTGCCGTGGCTCGGCCTTTGCTGATTGAATTTCAATTACTTTTTGGAGCCTGGCTCAGAATTATAAAAGAGGATAAATTTTCTGACAGGAAGAGCGCGCTGGAATAGCAGATCTCCCCTGTACCTGCCAGAAGAGTCTGGCTGGCGCTGCGGGGTGGGATGCATCGCTGGTGGGGGGGTTCTACTGGGCGTCTACTTGGTGGCGTCTGACCTTGTTGCTGATTGAATTTCAGCGTGCTTTTTCTTACTTTAAGTTTTAGCTGTGGAACGAGCAGCGTGCAGGCAGCAAGAGAGCAGGGTGTGGGTGCCGACCTGCTGCTTGCAGCCGAGCATGGACCGGCGGGGATGTGGGGGCTCGGAGCATCCTGGGGTTGCACCCATATTTCAGGTTGGATGGGCTCTGTTGCTGGGAGCCCCCTGGGCTCTGGAAGCTGGTGGTGATGCCAGAGAAACTTCAAGCTCCTTTCCTTGCTGCAGCGATGCTCAGCACCCTACCTGCACCCAGGCGGGCTTGGGGAGGGAGTCGGGAGTCCTTTGCCTCCCTTGTGACTGCGGTGCCGGTTCGTGGTGAAGAGCCTGCTGCCCTGAGGCAGCATCACCTGTGCGACCCGCTCCCATAGCATCCATCCTCTTACTCAGAACACCCGGACGAGGCCCCGTCTATCCACGAGCACGCCGGGTGCTAGGGGTGGTTCCTCCGCTGTTCTTTGATCTTAAAATCTGCCTTTGAATTTGCTCATAGCATAACCCCAAATTAATGCCTCCACTGTGAAACGCAAACCTGCCATTAAGATGACAGAAGCAGCGAGCGAGGTTGCAGTTGGTTGGGTGGAGGATGTCGGCGAGAGGAAGGCTGCTTCCATGGAGCTCACAGAAAAACTGCAGCACAATGCCAGCTTCTGCTCAGGGTAAGCTCTGACTCACCCAGGCTGACTTGACACGTTGTCTGCTTTGAAGACGAGCTGTACAGAGTCAGGTTTGTGCCGTGTGTGTCCCCGTCCCCGGGGAGGACCGTCCCCGCCGCCAACGGGTGCAGGCGGACAGCGAAGTCGCTGCCTCGCGATGCTCGGTGACCGCCCTTCGGTGCCGACAGCTCCGTGCGGTGCCGTCGTAGGTGCCCCGGGTGGCTGCTGGGGAGTGGTGTAAAACAGACTCTTAATCCAGTGGAACTTTGTGCCTTATTAACGGCCTGATGGCTGCTGGCGAGGGGCACGCTGGTGGGGAATTGGGGGAAAAATGGCTTGTTTGTTCCTTTCTGCTCAGCCTGGCTGAGGCGCCTCTGCCGGCGTTCGGACCCACTGGACACCCTGGACCCGTGGCAGTGGGGTGGGTGGTGCGGTGGTGTGTCTGGCCGTGCTGGTCCCGGGGGGGTGTTGAGGTGTGAAAACCTTCATGGTGTGGGTATCTTTTTTTCCTTTTCTTTTTTTTTTTTTCCTCCTTGTCTCCCCCCATCATGTTCTAACTATTCAGGAGGTGGTGAAAGTGCTGTGGCTTTATCCTGCTGCCCGCAGGCTGCAGAGCTAACGCAGACTGGAAAACTGGCTGGAAGAGTCTCCTCTCCGAGTTCCAGGCGATTTGCAGGCTCGGGAAAGCGTCTTGCTGTTGGTTTGCATTTTGTACGTGTGTTTTAAGGCTTGTGAGGACTTTATAGGTGAGGTACGTACTGTACACATAGATACATGCCATCAGGGCTGATTCCAGAGCTCAGTTTCTGGGCTTTAGCTTGTCTTGGTTGGAGTCCAGCACCCGAATGAGTTAGCCGTGAAAGCTGAGGACGAGTCCAGCCCGTGGGGCTGGTTGGAGGGGAACCGACCCATTCCCCAGCTCGAGATTCAACCGTGCCCTGTGGGACAGTCCCAGATTTACTGTCCTGAGCTTCCAAAGGAAGGGATATCGGTTAGCTTCTCAGTGGTGGTAATCAGGAAGCGCCTTGTCCCTTATTACGCCTCTCTGCTGTGATGAATTAACAAATTAATTGCACTAGCTGAAGAGACTGAAGGGCCTCTCGTGGATTTATTGTGCTGTGCTTCAGGAAGGTGTTAGAGGCTCCCCTGGCTCTGCCGTGGCTCCTGCAGACGAGCAGAGGAGTCGGCGTTTCTCTTGGGTTTTGGTGTTGTTTTAGTAATTATGGGATGCGCAAGAAGCGAGGGGAGAAAAAGAGCAGGAACCACACACGGGCTTGGGAACGAGCAGGCTGGGGCCTCGGGGGCTGCGATGCTCGGGGGGATGCAGGAGAAGGGGCTGCGCCCCGGCAGTGCTGCCTCTCCATCCGTCTGCCAGGTTCTGCTGCGTGTCCACGTTGCTAATTGGGGTCTAAAGGAAGTTGTGTTTTAATGTAACGTAATTAGGCAGCACTGGCATGGCGTGGCTCTTCATTTGAGGGGGGTGACGGATCGCTGAGCCCTGGTACCTCCCACCAGCCCTCCGAGGAGCCCTCGCCATCCCCTTTCCCGGGCTCCTGACATCCCGCCCGGCAGCCGCCTGCTTTGTTCACCCTTTGCCATTAATTCAATCTGCGCTGATAGCAAATCATTACCGAGGAGTGTATTGTGTAAAAATGAGCTGTTAATTGAAGTTCTGTTTGCTTTTTCTCTTACCCTTGCAAAAAGCCTTGCATAATGAAGGGCTGTAAACATACATGTTGCCACGCTACAAATATACAAGGTGGGAAGGGGGCAGGGAGAGAAGGAAGAGGTGAAGCTGGTCTCCATTAGACTTTAATAAGCGTGTGGAGAAAAAGCTCTTGTTAATCCCATCTGAGGCTTAAAGGTTTATTGCTGACAATTAAAATCTCGCATTGTGGTGCTGACTCGATGCCACAAACCTCTCTGCCGTGTCCTGCTGAGCAAGCTGCGGGCGTCGGGGTGATGTGTGGGGCAGTCCGTAGGGAAACATCCCATAGGATCCGGCTGCAAGACTGGCTGTAACGGGCGAATTTCCTCCCAGCAAACAACTGGAAGTGTATGTGCTTCCGAACTGGTTTTGATGGGCAGCGTTTTGGGCTCAGAAACTCCACCTGGAGCAACGGCTCCGGCTGGGCGGGAGGATGGAGACTCCATCCTGGAGGATGGAGGATGCAGCCTGCTGCTGCAGAGGTGGAGTTGGTTTGTTTAACAAGTTGTTTGGGGGTTTTTTTGCAATGTTGCATGGCAAAAGCAGTGAAAACATTCCTGTGCTTTTGTTTTTATAATGGCAAAGGTTACAAAAACGCCCTCCTTTCTGCCATGTAAAACATCCCTGTTGCAAAACATCACGTTTTGTAACGAGCCTCCTGGGCTTCCCGAGGAGCCTGGGAATTGCATGAGCGCTGCCCCGGCCCCGCTGCCTTCCCAGACCGGGCGCCAGCAGCATTCCTGCTCTATTTTTTCTCCCTCCTGGAAAGTCCAAAGCCCTGAATGTGCCAGCGAGAAAAATCTGTGCGTTTGTTTTTAATAAGAATGTTGTTTTGGCCAAAAAGATGGATTGGCCTGTGCCTGGCTCCCTTTGGAGCTCCCAGTGTTTTGGGAAGAGCGGCTCCCGGGGGTCTGGGGCTGGCGGCGATGCTCTCGGGGTCCGGCTGGGAGCGGGTACCCCAACATCCTCTGGTCGGAAGGGCTGCGTTTGCCTGGCACAGGCTGCGGGATGCATTCTCCTCATTCTTGTTGGAGAGCAGATTTGGTTTATTTGAGGGTTTGGGGTGGTTTTTGATAAATTTGTCTTTCTCCCTCCCTAGGGGTGCCAGACTGACTGTTTCTAGGTGTGCTCGGTGCTGTCAGCTCTGCAGGTTTTGGCATGGCCAAGGGTCTCCTGCCGGCTGCTGTCGCACGAGGCAGTTCCCAGGGAGCCCCTGTGGCCGGGGCTGCTCTGGGGTCACCCTGCAGGACACCCTGGCTGTCCCCACACTCCTGGTGACACAGGAGGGAGGTGATATATTCCTCCTGCCCTCAGTTTGTCATCAGAGGCCGGTGATTAAAACTGCTGTTTGCAATTTTCGAGAGCTATGAGTTATCAAAGTGGCTGATAATTGGCAGCGAATAAAATGTACTTGCACTAATATTCCATTAGTTACAGATAAACCGATACCAGCCTTCCTTAATATTCACTTAAGCCTCCCTGTTGGCAGTTATTAGGGGAAGGCTCTGGTGTCGCGGTGCTGCCAGCTGCGCTGGCAGGATGCGAAAGGCCGCCCAGCCTGATGCGATCTGCTCGTGAGGTGCTGCTGGAGCTGCTCCGCCGTGAAAACGCTGGGAACTCTTTGTCTATGGATGAACCTTTCCTTCCCAATTCCCGCGGCAGCGCTGCCATAGCTACGAGCCTGCCTGCGGCAGGCAGGGCTGCATGCTGGACCGGGGGAGGATGCGGGGCTGGAGGAGCCAGATGGAAGGTGCTTGGCGTGGGAAGCGGGGAGCCCCCGGGCCTCCCTCCGCGCCTGCTGCCGCAGCTCCGGAAAATTGTCGGTGGTCCTGGCACAGGCAGCGGGGCTGGCGTGGGGGGTGCACAGCGCTGAGCCGCGGGGAGGGCTGTGGTGCTCTGTGTGTTGCAGGATCAGACCCTCAGGGGCTGTTCCTCCTTGGGAAATCGGGTTTCCTGAGGATGCTGTCACGGTAAAGCGGTTGCTGGATTGATTGTTTGGCTCCTGGGCTGAAGCCGTGCCGCTGCTCAGGGTCGCTGAGCAAGCCGGTGCCGGTGCAATCCCAGAGGAGCTCCGGCCATCGTGGAGGAGCGATTCCCATCCAGTCCCGTCGCTGGCTGGGGAAGCGATCCCAGCCTGATGCAGCACTCCGCTCCAGAGCTGCTGCTGTCACGGTGGGACAAGGACATATTTAGGACCTGGCTGTTAGGGTGAGGCCTTGGGTTGGATTCGTAGACCCCCAAGAGCTGCTGATGTCCACCTGCAGCACGAGTCCCCATGCGATGCTTCCCACGTGCCCGTCTTTTCCACGTGCCTTCTCTGGTGTGGTTCGTCTTCTGCTGTGTTTGGCAGCGCTTCGGGGCTTCAGAGGATGCTGCAGGTTACGGCCTCTGGTTGCACATGCTGTGCTTTAGGTTTTATGGACCTTCAGGCAGTTGAACTCTGGAGGGGAACGTGGGAGAGCTCCGCCTCGGGGCGCGGTAGGCAGCACTGGCCCCGCTCGCGTTAGCAAGCCCAAAAAGAACCGGCATTAAAGTACCTTTTGGTCTGCTGTACCCGTTATTGCTTTGTTAGCAGTCTCCAAATGAAAATGCAAACCACCGTGTACCTGGAACACTTGGAGACCCTTAAACTTCCATATGGAAATACATTCCCCTTCCCATCTCCGTTCTGTGGGGTTTTATGGATGCAGGGTCGGGGTTCCTTGCTGTTACTCTGGCAGCTGGAGCCGTAGCCGTGTGCTGGGTGTCCCCAGGTCTACTCCCAGTTTACAGGGGTGCAGGCTCATCAAAGGGCTTTGGGTGCTGCTGGTGGGACCCAGTTGTGACCTCAGAGAGCTGGAGTGGGCTGTGCTGGGGCACAGGGCTGTCAGGCACCGCAGGAAGAGAAGTAAGGGAGATTTGCTTGTGTTCCAGAGCTGCATATTGGATGCTATTAATCATAAATATGACTGCACCCACTCCAGGGTTGAGAAGAGCCTTTTTGTATTGCATGGAGTGTTTAAGGTTGCACTTGAGGTGTTGATTTAGTGTTTTGAGCCGGGGATTGCCGGTGATCCCTGGCTTCGAGAGGAGCTGCAATCCAAGTCCTTGTAAATGCGTGCCTGCTAGCCCCTTCCCTTAACCCATCCCTTCGTGCCACGTCAGTGTTGACCAGAATCATCCTTTTTTCCCCTAGAAGAGGTGAGGAGACACACTGGCTTTGGAGGTGCTGTGCTGGGGATACGTGGAGCTGCCTGACCATTTTTCAGAAGCCACGATAGCACCAGGCATCCCTCTGGCAGCCAGCACGCCCCGCCGCAGCCTTTGAACCCCGTCCGAGGTACATCCTCACCCACCCAACTGTCCTCATCTAACGAGCGCTGACTTCTGGTCCCCGCAGAGCAAGACGGAGCCTCTGTGAGGACCCCCCCCCTCCGGGGAGTTTGGGAGCAGCGTGACCGGCGGAGGGCTCAGGAGGTGAAACCGGAGGGCGGGGGAGCTGCGGGCGTGCGGGGCGGCTCGCCATCGCTCACGCCTCCGTCGGCTCTCGGTGGGTTACAAACGAGCGCTGCTGGCACGGGGTTTCACGGGGTTTCACAACTGGCGCTGTGCCGGCGGCGGCTCACTGGGGAGCGTCGAGCCCTCGATGTGTTGTTTCAAATAACAAAATGCCAGCCTGTCGTTTCACATGCAAATGGGCTCTCTCTGATAACCAAGTGCTTTCTAAGGGAGCTCTTCCTCTCCGATCCTGTTTCATGTTTTTAACATAAATCCGTTTATCTGCCTCAGAAAAGCCGGGCACTCGCTGCGTTGTGGCTGCGCAGCCTTTGTCCCTGTCCCCAGAGGTGTCGGGCTCTGTGCAGACGTGCAGAAGCAGCGAAGCCAAGCGAGTGGTGGGGGCACGGGGCGGGGGGGCCGCAGAGACACGCTGGGTCCGTCCCCACAGCCGGGGCAGCAGATGACACGGGCTGGGGACGTGCAGCCTCTCCCCTTCCTCTCCTTGCTCCCCACCCCTCTCTTCTTTCTCTTCTCGCTCTCTGGTCTCTGATCTGTTATCACTTTCTCTCTCACTAACTGTGAGTGGGAGCCTCTGGGCACCATGGAAGCATGGCTTGTTGCTGTCTCTTATTGTCTGTGTTAGCTCCTGGACAAGTTAGGAACTCTTTTGTTTTGTTTTTAATAAGGTAGTAAAAGGTATTCTGTTTTCTTTTTCCCCTTGAGTTGCTTTCTGCCGTTGTGGCTTTGTGGAGCGCGCTCCAGGCGTCTGCTGGGTTAACAGTGAGATATTACACGGGAAGAGCAGCATCACCGACCTGCCCAGAGAAGCAGCACCTCCCAAGCGATCTACCCGAAGCCAGACCATCACGTTTTGTCATCGTGATTTCTTTATTAATTTATTTTCCTTCACTGCTCAAGTGGGGAAGAGCAGATTACTTCTTAAAGGTGTCACTCGCTCTTCATTTCTTTTTAAAATTGGATTCGGTGCAGTTAGCAATCTGTGCGAGCGGTCGGCCGGGCAGCAGGATGCCATCTGAATTCCTTCCTTCGTCTAAAAGCGAGTGACTGCCGCCGCCTGCCTGGCTGAGCCTCGCGCCCCGGGGATGGCCGCGGCGCCGGGGATGCGGGCAGGAGAGGGGCGTGTTTCCATGCGGATTAATTTGGGATCACCGCAACTTTTGGGCAGCAAAGGCGCGATCTGCCCGTTCAGGCGGGTGCTGGTGGAGTGGGGCGGTTCTCTGCTGTCTGCAACAAAACTGATTTTTATTTATTTCCCCCCCGTCTGCTTTTCCACGTGGGGCTGTGACAACCTGACGACCTTTCTGTTGCAGCTCTGCGAGCAGAGCCGAGCGCGGCGGAGACTCCCGTGTCCCAGAATAGTTTTCCTCCAAGCTCCACAGATCTTCCTGTCCAAGTCTCTCATTGCATCAGGCTTTTTGAAATAATCAGCCCCCGTGGTTATTTCAGTTAACGCTAATTAGTGGCATGAACTAATTAATGTGGGTTGACTTTCCTCTTCTCTTTCTAATGCTTTTTTAACCCACTGACACATTCCAATTAAGGGACTCACGCAGGGACCGGACTGAAATGACTCAGAGCAATCACGGTTGGAATAAATCGTGTGCTTTACTGAAGGTCACTAATATTTGATCAAATTGCTGGCCTTGCGTATTTGTGCCTGCCAGCAGGGAGGTGACCTGACCTTGAGATAAACATCTGAAATATCTTCAAATTTGCCTTCATTTCGGTGCAGGCAGGTTTCTGGGTACCACATCGATAAGCATTTGATGCGCTGAGAATGGTGGCACAGAAAATAACCGTGGGAGGCTTCTCATCAGGGCTGCAGACCTTGAGGCAAGTGCTCTTGACCTCGCAAGGACCTTGCTTGTTAGCGTCGCTGGCTGCAGTGGTAACGGAGGGCGTAGGCTGAATGTTCCCCGCCTGCTCGTGCTCCTGTGAGTGATTTCGTTTCCCCTTGGTTGGGTCACGGTAACTTGCGGAGTCCTGCGGGCTCTGGATGTGCCCTGGCTTTGCTTCCCTGCCTGTGCGGACAAGTTGCAGTTGAGAGGCTGCTGTCGGTGGGCTGGGGGAAAGCCACAGATCTGCTGGTGCCAAAGCCTGCAGAGCTGGTGGTGCGGTGGTTGGAGCTCATTTAACACAGTGCTGGCAGGAGCCGTGCGGGAGGGGAGCCCTCCGCTCTGTAAAACCTGGCGTTCCCAAAGTCCGAGGTGGGAGTGATGGCGAGGGGGAGCCGGGCTGCAGAGCCCCGTGCAGCGCTGACAGAGCTCTCCTCTGCGCTTGGCCTCGAGGCTTTACTTCTGCGGCTTGAAATTCCCGTCCTCGCTTCTCCTCAGGCTGGCGTTTCCCAGAAAGCGATGCTACTCCCTTTACCCATTTAGCTGTAGCAGGACCAGGCCCTCCTGGACGCCGGGAGACCACGCTGCAGCAGGGCGAGCCCCCAAGTTTCCATTCTCAGTCTCTTCCTGCCTTATCCAACTCGGGTCATGGTGCTGAAGTTCCCCTCTTCCCTCACTGTGTCATGTCATCCAGGTTCTGCGGGAAAACGCTTGTATTTCTACCTGCTCTTCTGGCTAACTGCTCGTGATTTAAGGTGCGGGGCTGCTGGGGTCTCCCGTGGGCTGCTGGGGTGGGTCTCCCTCCTCCCAGGGGGGTTTGAATGCGAGCACCTCATCCGTGCATCTTGTAAGTGCTGGGTTAACGGAGGTGAAAGCTCCCTGATTAAACTGCAAGAGAGAGCAGACAGCAAATATGTGATTAGTATTAATAATACCGGTCAGACTATATTATGCAAATGATGGGAGAATAGACAATTTAGTTATTCATCTTTAACCTTTATTTTTGTTTAACGTGACCTTACCTGCGGAGTCTCTCGTTACCGTCTCTGGCTGTTCAGCGTATGTTCGTTTATTCTGCTGCCATCAATCCAGCAGCTAAACCTGTGTTCCCGGGTGCAGCCCGGACATCCCTCCTTGCGGATGCTCCTGGGGACCGGTTCCCAGCCCTGTGAGGAGACGGGGACTCGGGGTTCCGCTCCCCATATTTCGGGTAGAGCTTGTTACACCAGGTCGTACGGCCGCTGCCGTGGGACGCGCTGCCTTCTCTCAGCTGCGTGGTTATGCCTCTCACCCCGTTTCCTATCGGTTTTGTGGCCGTCCCCGGGTGGCTTTGAGCCTGTGGACGTCCACAGACGCAGACTTCCCTGCCGTGTGTCCAGCGCCGTGGGGGAAAGGCAGAAACGGTGTTTGCCAGGGTTTTTCTTTGGCCGATGCTAATAAAGACTCTGGCACATCCTTGAGTCGCGTCTGGGTTTCTTGAGCCGTGTCCAGGTTGGCAGGAATCGCTCGTGGGAGCAGCGTGGGCCCTCTTGCCCCGGGGTGTCTGCTTGGATTCCCGGCAGACTTTACGCAGAGCTGGCCGGTGTTGGCTTTGGCTGTCCCTCTCTGCTTTCTGGAGGCTACAAATGGTACAGGAATACATTCCAAGTGAGTCTGAAGTTTCGTCTGGCCGAGTCCCACTGAAACAGCACTGCATGGCAGTGAACGTGGCGTCTCATGTGACACCCAGAGGGGTTCGATTTTGAGCGAACGATTTCCCTTGCAAGCTCAATCCACGTTGAAGCGATGGTGCCGTACTGCAAACTAAACTCCTGCGGAGGTCAACCCAGCAGCTCAACCCTCTGCAGGTGGCTCTGCAGTGCTGACAGTGGTCAATGTCCCTCCTCCTCTGCTGGTCTCCTCCAGGTTGACTTTGGAGGGAGTTGTGTTTATGGGATTGCATTTCTTTGTGTTTATGGGATTGCATTTCTTGCTGTTAATACACCTGAATTTTGGCTTTCCCTCTTTGGCCCTGAACTTCTTGGCCCACAGCTCCTCCTAACCCTGTTCTTGATGTTTCTGCTGGAAATGCACATTTAAATCTAAACAGCTGGACGGTCTGCAGAGAGAGGAGGGAACCCAAAAGACAGGTCTCCATGCTGCTGTGACAAGTGCCCCGATCGGCTTCCCAACCACACCGATGCCAGAGCAGCCCCTGAGGATGGGGCTGGGAGGAGGCTGATGGGGAGATGTGGGAAAGGCTTTAAATTTCTCTCTTGCCTTGCAGGGTTTCAGCGGACCTCCCCACGCAGCGTTTGCCTTGAGCTGTGACCAACGAGCGGTGAAAGAAAAATACGAGCACGAACCTGCCCATCACCTGGACTACGAGAGCGAGTTGTCCATCCGGATAGGTAGAGCTGGGCTCCATCCAGGCAAGCATCCTGTCATATACCAACTGCAGAGTGTACGGGGGAAATACCCCTGTTAATCTGGCACCTTAGACTGTCACGTATGTGATTGAAATTAGATTGGTTCTGACGCATGCATGCAGAGTGCACCTTGTCTTCCCTCTCTGGATCTGTCTCTCTGCTGGCTTTTATTCCAAGCATCATTACTTCTGTTTCTACTTCAGTTCTCAAAACCACTTGCACGTCTGTCTGTGCCTATGAATTATTGATAATTAGGTATCTCATTCACCGGGGAAATGAAATCATCAGCTTAGCTTGAGATAAGTTTATTTTCAGCGTGGGCACAGCGAGCGCTAACCCTGCCCTTGCCCAAGTTATGCCACGGTGAAGGTGCCCCGTGACGCTGACCCTTGGTGGCCCTCCCTAATTATAGACCAGGACTGGCAGTCACGCTGTCACTCCTTATTTTGGAGGTTAATAGAATTGTAGCTGCCAAAGTGTGGAATAAAATGTCTTGTTGGCAACTGTTTCCTCCTTAAAGAGATTTTTAGAGGAGGAACTTTTTAGTCAAGGTAGTGGAACCTCATCAGGCTTCCCCAGCTCCAGGGTGTGTATATGGGATGTGTGGTGGCCACCCTACACCTTGTGTGGGGGTGTGCCCTCTGAGGCAGCCCAGTTTTCTGTTCCTCTGCGGAATAGCAGCTTCTCAGTAGACAAAGAAAATGTAATTTAGTGAATGAATCTTATCGCTCCTCTGCTGCTCCTTGGTTGGGAGGAAACCGCAATAGCGGTTTACGGTATCTTGAGTACAACTGGGAGCAGATTGAGATGAAGTGATCCTTCTTTTTTGTGAAGAATAGTGCTAGCTTCTTGAGTCAGGCTCTGTTATTTAACTGCATTGCTTAATTGCATGTTTCATAAGGTGTTTCAGATCCACAGGATTTTTCATCAGGACTCGAAATACCAGCTTGGCTTTTTCCGAGGGAGTGGAAGGAAGTTTTGTGCTAGGCTCGACGGGCTTTGCCTCCCAGATGTCTTTTGGCTCCTGAGACAAGTGCAGGCTTGAACGCTGCTCTGGCGCTGCAGCCTGTCAGGCTGCTGCAAGGTTTTCAATATTTTTGTGAAGTGGAAACTTTACATCCCAGGTGCAGTTTACTTTTTTTCTTGAAGAATAAAATTAGTCAGCCCTGCAATCTTCAGGAACTTAAACTGCTGGGGTGTTATGTTTTCATCTTCTCTTAGCTGCAAACAATAACAGTGCAAGTGGTTTTGAGAATAGAAAATTTCCATTAGACTTCGGTGTTTTTCCTCTCTAGGGAAATGGTATTAGGAATCTACAATACATTAATTCTTTTATCGTCTCTTGCTTTTTTTTTTTCCTTTTTTTTTTTGCTTACTGAAATGAACTCATAGCTCAAACCTTCCAAGGAAGCAGCTTTCCCCAGCTCTGGGTACTGCTTGGCTACGCTCTGGGGAACGCTCTGGGAACATAACGGGTGTTTTCAGAGTCTAATGGGTACTAACTGGAATATTTCAGACTTAATCACTGTTGAATCATTGACTCTTCCTTCATATTTACATGTTTTAAAATCACTAAATCTGTGAAAACAAAAAAAAAATCCCAAAGCACAGCACTGCCTTGCGTTGCAGTTGTCTTTGGTGCCTGGGGATGGTGGTGAGGAGCAGGAGAGCTGGGATGAAGGTGGCTGGAGAGTGTGGCAACACGCAGCTCTCCAGAGCGCTGCAGATCTGAGGTCTTTGTCATTTGAGAGGTGAACGCACATTTAACGTGGCTGCATGAGAGGTTGGGAGCAGAAGCGACTGCGGTCATGCTCGGGTGGTGAGATCCTTGTAGCTGCCTGAGTGAGAAGGTTCATTTTGGACTGGTAGGAAGGGAGGTGGAGGATTGGCAATAGTTCGACCTATCCTTTATCTGCTCTATTGGCAGAAGAAAATTCTCATTCTACTTTTTCCCCAGTCAGCAGCGTGTTTGGGTGCCTCTGTTCTTCCCCATCATCCCGAATCCCTTGGTTTCCCGTCACTCACAAGTTGTTTGCAGGGGGTGAGGAAGCACGGTACCATCCGGAGGGCGCTGGGAGCCCCCTCGCTCCCTCTGTGCCTGGGGCTCCGCTCCCCTCGTGCCCCAGCCCGCGGCCGCCGTGCCATCGCAGGCATCGACGCTGAATGGAAACGAGATTTTTTTAATTTTTAAGGGAGCTGCTAACAGCTGGCTGCCTCGTGGATGTGTGAAGTAAGGCACACGTAGCCCTGTGAGGTGGAGTATGGGCGGATTTGGTATGAATTGCAGTGAAAAGGCTGTGTCTAGACTCAGTATTTGACGAGTGGGATAATCACTAGGCTTTAATTACTACAAATGAAAGGGAACCCAATCTTGTCTTTAATATATCTGGGTAGGCAAGGGATGTAATCTGTAGTTCTCTGCCTCCCTTGGAACAGGTTGGGATAAAGCTGAGGGGGGTTTGTTCGTTCCTCTGGGTGCAGGTGAAGCCCTCTCTGGTGCTGAGGAGGGAGCTGGCGGGCTGTGCCCTCCCTGCCGCGGGGGCTACGGGCTGCCCTGGTCCCTAAACCTCCCCCTGCCGCCCCAGGGCTCGGGGCAGCTCAGCCTGCTCGAGTCTGCAGATGTTAAATCCAAGGGAAATGGTTTTGGCCGGGTCACCGCAGGCTGCGGGGCTGGGCGGCCAGGCTTGACCCCTTACATCGTAGCTACGTGCACGGTGTTCTTGGGTAGTTCTCAGAAGGGATTTACATACAGCATCGCACCTTGAAACCTGAGCTCTGACTCATGCTCCTATAAACTGTATATTGAACAGCTTGGCATGCTGGTTCTCTGTCGTATCCTGGTGCCGAATGATTCACGTCGCTCTAAATCAGATTACAGAGCGGAGTAGGAGGGCAGCGATGTTCCCATCGGCCTCCTCTGCTCTCGCTCTAATATCCTCGCTATATCCACCCGGTGGCAGGTGGGAGATCTTGTGTCCGAGGAGGTGCTAGAAGACCTGGAAAGGTCTGCTGGGGGAGAGGAATTGACAGCCGCATTGCTGTAAACCCTCCGAGTGAAATACTAGACACCATTTCGGTATTGGGAGCATCCCCGATGGCTGGCACAGCTCCGGCCCGGGGCGGTTAAGCAGGAGCAGCTCCTGAGCTGGCTGCTGACCCAAGCCATAGATAAAGGTCTCCTGAAGTACCTGGCTAACCAGCAGCGTCTCTGCTGGCTCATCGTCCGTCCCAGACGCACGGACATCTGTGCCGGGGGCGCGATGCGCTTCTGGCATCGTGCTGCCAGTGCTGTTAAGTCACTAATATTGTTAAGGGGAGTCAGGGTTTGTTTTAATGGCTCCATTGACTTTTGGTGGGGGGTGATGTAGGAAGTGGTACTGTGGTGTTTCTGCATGATGTTCAGTAAGTAAATCCAGATGGGTTTCGTAATTGGAAAAGGATACTGGTGTCTGAAATAGTGTAGTTAAGAAATTAAATTTCATTAAAGTTGTTACTTAAGTGAGCCGTGGGGGTTTGGGGGCATCGTAGAGAAACCTCATTACATAGAATTTGTGCTTTTTCCCTTAAATTTGAGCTGCTGCATCGAACCAGCTGCCGTGCCGCAGAGCCTTAGGCGGTGTGTTGGCTGGGGAAGCCCTGGAGCAGGGGAGGTGGGTGGGCTGGTGGCACCGCCAGCACCAAACCGGGCACGGATCCATCCTGCTGCGCCGTGCCTTCTCGACAGCATCAGCCAGCTTCTGCTCTAATTTTCTATGTCCTTCCTGATGCTGTCATTTTTTTTGCCGTTTTTGTTTTATTTTTCCCCTTCAAAGGAAGTTACCGTGCACCAGGGCTGCTGGCGTGGGCTGCGTGCCCGAGGAAGCAGGCTCTGCTCACCCAGCGTCTCTTTCATCAGCGCCCAGGCAGTTCAGGTCCTGTAATGATGTAGTAAACTTCTGATGAAAGGGAGGAAGGGAGCTGGGGAGATAAAAGAGGAGGTGTAACCCCGTAGGGACCGATACAAAGAGAAGGTGTGAGCGGTGTTGTGGGGTTGGTGCTGATGCTTCAGGCAGCGTATGGTTTGCTTCTGTCTCTGCCTGTGTCCTTGCAGCCAGAAAATTTGCTTTTTTGCTCTTTTACTGCTGGTGTACAGGCTGGTTTCAGAAAGTCCAGCCTGGTCCCAGCTTTTCAGGCTGCCCTGATCTGTGTCTGTCCCCTGGTGCCACGGGGAAAACTCCTGGGAAGTGGCCGGTTCCCATCGTAAGAGCAGGAGCGGTTTGCTGACACCTACCCTGTAAACTTTCTCCTTGTTCCCCCCTTCCCTGAGCAGAAGCTGAGGCTGTGAAGGAGGGATGATATATAAAACCTCTCCAGCCATGAGACCCGTCGTGATTCATTGGGGTAATATTCAGCCAGAGCCTCGTGTGTGCATCTGAAAGGTTCATTAAGTCATTGCAACTTGTATAACGCGAGGCTCCTTCCGCAGAGCGGGATCTTCACCAGCTTCAGATGGTTCCAACTGCATTTGTAATAACGTTGACATATTCACATTGTGCTTGGTCTGGAAAATTGCTGCTTTCAAAAGGCATCAATTCATTTTGAGTTTTAATAGCCAGCCTCGATGATGAACGCCTCTGGCAATGTTTGTATTGATCTAAAAACATCCTAATGCCCCTTTCTGGAGCGTTTCAAACGGTTATTGACCATCCTTGTCAGGCTGGGTTCTGTGGTTGGTTTTTATAGTCATGACTAAATGTGAATTTATATATGCAGAGCTTCACAAAAATAAATAAAATCAGGGCACGTAATCCCTCATAAACTGATGAAATGCCTTCTTCACATGTAGGTCTAACCCTGTTAGTCTGGTCGCAGCCTGGCTCCTTGGGTTAGGATTTTTGACTTTACAGGGCTAAATGCACCCTGGTGGTTTGTTCTCCTTTACTCTTGGTCGCTACCGTCACTGGCCAGAGACAACGTCTTTTGTTCTGCTTCCCAAGATGCACGTAAAAATGTTCTGGATTTGTTTGCTCTGCGCCCAGTTCTGCGCTCCTGCGCTCCTCGCAGCCTGCAGTGAATAAACCACCCGGTTCAGCAGGTTGCTCTGGGTGTAAGTCACTGGGATTTCCCACCCCAAACAGCCTGATCCCTGAGGAAACGTCAGGCTGTGACCCAGCGCCCTGGCTGTGTCAGGACTGCCCTTTTCCATCTCCGAGGGCTCTCGAGATGTTGCATATCCCATCTGTTTGCTGTTGCTCATTTCCACCTTGCTGGGAGAGTGGAGCCTGTTTTCACGCATCATGGTGCTTGTTATTACTAATAGGGTGGAGGAGGTGGGGAACCAGGCTGCAGCAGGTGGCAAGATGACTTCCAAATTCCTTGGTGGAATTCCTGCGCTTGAGTAGATAGGTCTTTAGGCTCGGCTGCCCTTTGAGGAGGAGAAACCTTGTTGGAGTTGGAAGGTTGTCAGACCCTTCAAAGAGGAGGAGCAGTCTTGAGTTGGAAGGTTGTCCAAGGTTGGGGGCACTTGAGGAACGGCTCCTCAGGATAAGCCTGGCATAACGTTTGGCTACTTTGTCCTTCGCTTCATTCCTAGTTGACCAGCGTGAGAGCTGCTGGCAGGCATGGACAGCTGCTCTATCTGCCTGTAGAGGCATGAGCTGCCTCCACGCTTGCTGCTTTCACGATCGCTTGGACAGGAAGTGTGTGTCTCCGCAGATGTCATCTGCGCCTGTGAAATGTGCTCTTGGCACCTCATACTGTTTCCTGCTGTTCTTTGCAAGTGTTGTCTTTCATGGCTTCTTGTTAACACGTCCTTATTGCCTGGGCTTCATCCAGTGTCCTCCTAAATGAAGTGTGGCCAGAAGGGCTTAGCCTAGCTACAGGCTTCTCTGCTTAATTCTGTTCAACCATTAGAGCTGCAGGAGAGCTACAGCATTATTTTCATCATCCCCTTCAGGGTGGGGACACTTGGATGGGACCTGTGAGCTTTCCAAGGGAGATGGTGCAGGTGCAAGAGGACAACACAAAATTGCACTAGGGATTCGGTGCACACCAGCGCTGGTGGCACTGCTGGAGGATCGAGCCGTGCCCCGTGGGTACTGCGGTGGAGGATGCGCTGCGCAGCGATGCCTCGTGCTGTGCACGGGGTGGGGGGGGGACAGGCGCTGCCTGAGAACTGGCAGGGCTTTCCTCTTTGGAGTGGCTTTTCTCGTAAGCCTCTTACCCTGCCTGTGTCAACACAGGCACAGATGTAACAGCACAAGGACGTGGCTTTCCTGCTCTGCTGTTTGCTGTAGGGTCCAGCCCTGTCTTTTGCCTGTAAAAACAAAGTTAGCAAGCAAGGAGGGCTGGGCAGGTCTGTAAACACAGCAGGGCTCCTCGTCTGAAGTGCTTGGTGGCAGATGAGCAAATGTCTTCGTGCCTGCTGCCTAGGGGCAGCTCCTTGGGAGACCTTCTCAGCTGGCACCCTGAGGCCCAGCCTGCAGGACCATGGGTGCCAGGGGTGCAGGCAGCATCGTGCTACGTGTGCTTGCTGCTCCACTGCGCTCCTTTTATTTCAGGGTGATCTGTTAATCTCTGAGGCTTATGAATGTCTGCTGAGTGACATGCTGGTTAGGACCCGGGCTCTGAAATCAGCTCTGTCTGCGAGTGGGGAAGCTGCAGAGAGGTTTTCGGTGCTGCCATTAATCAGAGGAGTCATTTCCCAAATTGAGCCTCGTTAACTCTGTGCAATATTATCAAGGAGCTTTAATTTCCTGGCTACACCTGACAATCTGTTAAGTCTTTTTAATTCTGCAGCTGTATAAAATAGGTTACTCAGAAACTCATTTCCATCCTCAGCCTGTTGATGCAGCAGCTCCGACGGCTTCAGCGTGGTGGCAGCGATGCCGGAGGGGGCAGACAAGTGTGTGCACACGTGTGTGCGGGGCTGTGATTAGTCCTGGAGTAATGACTCCCCTGACTTAGCAGGGTAATAAGGCATTAAAACACGCCCTGAGGAACATCTCCAGAGATGTGTGGTGCATCAAACCCGCTTCTTCCCGGAGCGGTTATCCTGCGGCTCGGTAGCTGGCTGGAGGGCTGAAATCCTGTCTCAGCCCAGTTCCAGGCTGGAAGGGAGTTAGCACAAGGGAAGCCTGAGAAAAACACCGCTCCACTGCAGCTGCATTCAGGAAACCCTTAAATTTCAAGGTTTATTAAACCGAACTAACAATCGGTATCATTGCCTCTGGAGTGGATGTTGTTTTGGCTTCATTCAATAAGCACAGTAATTCATTTATTTTCTAGCTATGGTTCTTTAGTCGAATGGGGATGGGAATAATTTTCAGTCACCCTAAGGATGCTTTGGAGGAGTGAAATGAAAATCAGGAGCCCTAGCAGTCACTCTGCATTACGGCAGCAATTTTAGCTGGGAAGTGATTCCAGGGCATGTACCGTGAAGTGTAGGAAGGCCATCATCATTACTTTGAAGGAAAGGGAATAAATGGCACCAAAAAACCAAAAGGGCTGCTTTCCACGTCCAAACTAAACAAATATTTTCAGGATAATGAAGCGTATAAAAAGCCATAGCCCAGTTCTGTCATTGGGGATTGACCGTGGCTTCAAGGGGTAAGGGGGAGAGGGGTGTGAGAGGGTCTGCAAGGGATGGGCAACCCTGAAGCGGAGTTAGGGAGGGCACTGCAGTGGTCCCCAGCCCCTGTGCGTCTCTGCAGACCAGTTTTTGACCACCTTATGGAGACAGATACAGATATATGTCTGTATTTGTGTGTATATACGGTAACTTGCTGTGTGGTTCTGGTCACGCTTCCAGGTGACCTGTTCTCTGCAGTCTGCCCCCCAAGGGATCTATGCAGGTAAAAGCCGGTGCTGCTTTGGGATTTTGAATCGTCGCCCCATGCCTGGTGGCGACTGGGACGTGCTGGGAACATCCTGGCTCTGCTGCTGTTCCTTGTCAGCTCTGAGCAAGCACAAACCTCCCTGTAAAACTGCGGCTGTGCTGCGGGTGCAAGGAGGGACGTGGTGGGAACACCATGAACTGTATTTTTATTGCTCAAAGCTTGAAGCGCTTGTGCGGGGCTTTCTGTCTTTGCAAGGCTGCACAAATGGTTCCTGAGCTGCTCAGAGATGGCAAGAAATTGGTGGGTGGGCACCTCGTGTCCTGCCCGGGACTGGTGGGCGTTTGGGTGCTCGAATGACTTCCCGAAGCTGAGCCTGTGCCCCAAAAGACAGATGAATCAAGATTTTGATTTTGTTTGTGATTTGGAGCTGGTGGGTGGTGGCTGGGAGCTCTCGGTGAGGTTTCCCGCACCGCTGCTGCCGGAGGAGGCTGTGACTGGTGGGTTTTGCACTTGCGCACCAGTTTGGCTCCAGTTTAAATTGGAGCTGGGCAGCTGGGGAAGCTGCTGGGAACAGAGCTCATCCTCCTCGGGGGCAGAGGGTCCGGAACCTTTCTTCCTTCTGAAGGCAGCGGGTTTGTCTTCCCTAATCGCTGGTTCTGGTGTGATTTGTGCTGCTGGTTTCTTTCCCATCTGATTTCAATTTCACCACGTTTTCACTGCAGTTCACTGTGTCCTGAGACAGCAGTTTGTGTCCAGGCCTCTCCTTTATCCTTTTCCACATGGTATATGGCACAGGATGATGGAATATGCCTTTTCACTAAAAATCAATGTTTTGTTTTGTTTTTCTTTCTCCCCTGCCAGGAAGCTTTCCCAGATACGAGTATTGATTGTTCGGATAAAAGCCACATTTGTGCTGTAATCGCTCTTTAAACCAGTGGGGCTGGTGGGTGCTGGGTGGGTGCCACAGGATGGAGCTGCTCCTTGGATGAGGACGTTCAGAGATGTGCTGAGTGGTCATCTGGAGTGCTCGGATAATATTTTGAAGACACCTCTGCTGTCGGCCGGGTTGTGCACAACCAGGAGCTGCTGCGGCGCAGCCGTGGCCTCCTGCACGCGGGGCTTCGCTGCCATCGGGGTGACTGCGACACTATCAATATTTTTCAATGTTATTTTCAGCGCACGTACATCCCAACAGGCTTCCGAGAGGACAGCTGGGCAGGAGGGACACGCTGCTACGTGAAATGGCAAATAAAATAGCCGGTGATGCTCCGCAGCGGAGGTGGGCGCCTTCCCGGGGTCCCTGTGCCAGGAGGTGGCACCCAGCCGGTGGGGAGCTCACGGGTGTCCTCTCTGTCCCGATCCCCGTGGGATACGGGAGGATGGCTCCTGCCCGTGGCCGTGCAGGATGGTGATGTCAAGCCACGGATGGTGTTTGATGCTGGAAGGAAATATTAGGGCCTTTTCAAATTGTGAAATTTTTTTTAACCGTAGAAATCCTGGGGTGCCTTTCAGCAGCTGCTCTCTCCCCACCTCCCGCCAAGGCGATGCCCCGTGTGTGTGCACCCACTTGCATCTGTGCAGGGGTTGGTGGCCTCTTCCTGAACCAACCCAGCCGGAATTCCACCCCCTGTGCACCCCCATCCCAGCTCTGTGTCACCACTTGAGACCCAGGGGCACTGGGAGACCCAGGGGCACCGCAAACTGGTCCTTTGCTCCCAGTACTGGCGTGACCCTGGGTTCAAGCTGCTGCCTGGATAACAGCAATGGGGGGACGCCGCCCCCCATCCCGGGGCAGGCTGGCCGGAGCTGGAGAGATGCTGCCCAGGGTTGGAGCAGGAGATGCTGTGTGGCTGCAGGGTAATTTTTACGTGTTTGACAGAAAAAGCTCTGCGAGGGGCAGAGGTAATGAGGGCTGTGCTCCCGCAGCTCCTGCCTCCCACCAAGTCCCTGCTGCCTAATAAGACAGAGGCTGTGATTGAAGCTTTGTTGGCACTGGGACTTTTGCAATGGCTCTATTTAATTTGAATTTTTCAGCATTTAAAGAGAGGGAGCTCGTGCTGGTGCCGTTCCCCGGGAGAGAACCCTAACTGCAGAGCACGCCCCTCCTTCACCTGCCTGGCCCCTTGAAAGGGAGAATAGCTTTCGGAGCAGCTGCCCTGCCTTCCCTGCCTCCAACCTGCCCGACGCTGCCTGCTGCATCCCGAAGCCATTCAGCGGTGCTCGGGGGACCCGGTTGAAAATGTGCTTTGTGGTTGGGGCACGGGGAGGGGGATGCGGGGCTGGGGGGGAGACCCATGCCCGGGCTGGGACCTGTCCGTGCGCCAGTGATCGCTGTCGGCACGGCCGCCGGGAGAGGTGCTGGATAAATAACCCCAATTAGAGAGCGTGTTTCTGCTTTTCACTTGGGCACCGCTGGACTGAAATGACTTTTGGTTTCAAGCTGGGCCCATGTAATGAGTTAGCTGCTTAGACATCCTGTCCATCACACACTGCCCCTCTGCGGGCTGCTGTAAAGGAGGGCTTTATTTCATCCCGATACGGGGGGGACAAACAACGTTCAGCCTGGCTGGGTCGGTTGTTGTTGGGGTTGTGGTTGTTTGTACCGAGCAGCAAGCCAAGGAACAGAAAGAGGCTGTTCCTGGCTCCAGCAGGATCCGGAGAAGCGGTGCCGTCCTCCCCTTCGGAGGCTGCTCCGGGAGTTCCTTCATCGGGGTTTGGCTGCAGGCTGGCTGCGCCATACGAGCAGAGATCTCAGACTGGGCTTTTTCTCTCTGATTTTTCAGTAGGCGGTGGAAGCGGGAGGGTTGGTGGGACTGGAACAGCCCCAGTGCCCAGAGCGGGAGCCAAGCCTGGCAGCTGCCTGCGAGGGAGGTGTGAGGAGAACGCGCTGCCCCGAGCATCCCCAGGGCTGGGGGGACCGGTGGCCACAGGGCAGGACCTGCTGCTGGCTGCGAGGGCAGTGCAGCCGCTGGAGGGACAGTGGTGACAGCGGGGTTTGGCACTTGGCTTCCCAGGAGCTCTGCAGAAAAAGGTCTTTTATTTTTTCTTTTTAAAGACTTAGCGATTCCTCATCTGTATTTGTTGTAACCTTAAACTAAGTCTCTGTTTTCTGAACGGTGTTATCTGCAGGTCCTAAAGCTCAGACATGTGTTGCCATCTGTATGTCTCCATGGAGCAGCAGAGTACTCGCCCTGGGCCCCGATTTCGCCCTCCTGGGTGCGAGCCGAGCGGGTGATGCCCTCCGTGGCACGTGCTGCTCGGCGATAACTCCGGCCTTCAGGGCATCTGGAGAGAGGAGGCAAAGCTGCGGCTGATTCTCTTCAAAGCCCTGAGATGTATCTGTGGCAGCAGATGGTGTGAACCGCCTTAAAGTCAGTATGAAATAGCACTGAATTCCCAATTATGTATAATTAAAATGGTGCTTGCTTATTTATTTTACTGCCAACGAGCGGCTCCCCTCTCGGTACGAGGGGCTCCGGCGGGGGGCTGCAAAGAGGTGGCAGGAGTTTGTGGCATCTGCAAACAATGCTCGGGTTTAAAAATAATCAGTAAAATATTTCTTAGGAGCTTTCTGCCCAGGAGCCTCTCCCCAGTGTGCAAATGGGGACTGTCCCCCCGCTCCCCTGTCCCGGAAGATGCAATTTGTAGAATAACACTTTTTTTTTATTATTATCATTTTTTCTTTTGGAAGTTGCCCGTCCTTTTCATGGTGGACCTCGGCAGCTTTCCCAGAGCGTGGCGAGGTGGCTGGCGCACTTGACTCTTAACGTTTCATTAGCTTCAGAGGAGACCTCAGCCTGCTCGGTCGCAGCCGTGGCAGGCTCGGGGGTGTGGGCCGTGCCCGGGACGGTGCAGCGCTGCTGGGTGAGGCAGCCCTGCGAAACACCCGTCCTTTCATGCACAGGGTCGGGTTTTTGCTGGTTTGGCTCTGGGGTTGGTCTCTGTGTGTTGTAGATTCCGGGGTCCCACTGCGTGGGGATCAGAAGGACCTTCGGCTGGAAACAGGAGTTGTCTGGGAGGCTTAGTGCCAAGGGTTTTTCCTTGCAAAGGCTGATAAAGGCTATCTAAAGTAATCCTTTGATTTGAAATATTAGAGGAAAATTTAAGAAATGGATATTTTTTTTTCCTGTATGTGTGCGTGCTTCCCGGCTGAATTCCCGCGCCGCAGTGAGGAAGGAGAGCTTAGCGCCGTTCTGCCGGCTGAGTCATCCCCGTCTTCCCACCCCAGGCTGAGAGAGATCGATTTGCTTTGGATTCAAAGGAGAAAAAAAGAACCCGGCTCCTTCATATCATAAACACTGGTGGTAGTTCGCGTCCCTTTTTTTCTGAAATTGGGTTTTGAGAAGTATTTGCTGCCCTCCCCCAGCTCTGGGTCTCTGCCAAGCCAAGAGCAGCCCCTGGGAGATGGGATCCTGTGGGTGCTCTGAATGTTGAGGACCAGAGACCCGCCGGAGCATCCCCTCTGTCCCATCCCCACCCGCTGCAGTGTGGTTGATGGTGAGGGTGGTGATGGGCACGGCTTTGTGTTCTGCATGGCCAGGGCTGTGTGATAACCCTCTGTGGGGGCAGATGTGGTCAAACCCCTGGAAGATCTCAGCATGTCCTTGCTGCAGCAGGGCATGGAGTGAGCCAGTGCGAGTTGGGCTGTGCTGACCCCCTGGGGCCACCCTGGACGGCTGGGCTAGAGCCGAAGCCTGTAGCCACACCGCCTGTTTCTACTTAAATTCCTGTCTTTAGCCAAGTTTTCATTTCTGAGGCGTCCATCCTAGATCCATAAATCAGAATTTATTGAAGGAAAAAGCCCAGACCCTAAGCACAGTCTCTTTTTGCAGCTGAGGCTGTTGAAGAATCCTCCGTTGCACAACGTAACGCCAAGGATTGAGCCCCAGTTTTGCTTTTCTGGTTTTACCCTAAGGACCACCTAAAATAGAAAAATTAAAAATTTAGCAGCAGGCTAGATAGTGCTGTCACACAGGAGAAAAAGACCCGGTTCCTCTCGTTGGCACGGGAAGGCGTCTCCCGCTCCTCGGGCAGGGCTCGGTTCACGTCCATTTCCTTTCCCTTGGGCCTTGCCCCGCTGCAGCAGATGGGTCCCTCTGAAGTGGGAGAAGTGGAGTCTCCTGCTCCCCTTCCCAGATGCTCGTTATGCACCGGCTAATGAGCATCACTCGGTCTTGGACCAGCTGCTGGGGTGGGACTGTGCCCATGGGTGCCACTGGGACCTGACCCAGCCTCGCTGGGGGGTTTGGGGAGTGGATGTGACCACAGTGAGGTCCTGCGGGAGGGATGGGTGTCCGCTCCTCTCCAGGCTGCCGGCCAGGTCTCTTTCCACCCCACACCCCATTTGAAATCCGCTTTGTTTGCGAAAATACCGTCGTTCTGCTGGAATTTGTTTCTGTGGATCAAGGGGGCAGCTTGCGTGTGTGGGATACCATCAGGATGTCGCGCTCGGAAACTTGCCCGTCTCCGCGGTGTGGGCGAGCGGGGGATGGTGGATTGTGCTCCTGGAAGCCGCCTGATGGTTTGGTTTTGCCAGGAGAGCGGGCAAAAATCCAATCTGCTTGTTCCTTCGGAGGGAGCCGGCATTGATTTTGTAAGTCCAAGAGCTGAGCTGCTGAGAACAAAGGAGCACTTTATTTATTTCCCACAGAAATTGAGTGTGTATTAATTTTATCTTTGAGACTCTGAGAATCGGCCCTTTTCCTAAGCGTGCCTTGGCTTTGCCCAGCCACGACAGCGACGGATCCGGAGGGACCGGGGCCTTTCCCTCACACCAGGCTGCGGCTGGTGGGACCGAGGGTGGGAACCTCAGATGTGGTTTTATTCCCGAGCGCGTGTGAAACCGCTGAGCAGCAAATGCAGCTTGGGACGCTCTCTGGGGACTGGCTTGCGAGGAGCTGGGGTGCAGCGGGGAAACGTGACCGTCCGTGGCTCGCCAAAGCAAAGGGTGATAGCTGGTGCTGCCCGTTTTGTTTGGGGACAGCCTGGGGTTGCTCCGTGGCCCTGCAGCTCCAGGGGATGAGGCTGAGAGGCGGCTGGATCCCCCTGCGGCTCCGCATGCAGAAATCCCCTGCAGAGCAGCCGGCAGAGGTGCAGACGATGGTGCCTGCGGCACCAAAGCCGCTTGACAGGGGCTGGTGGTGGAGCCCCTGGGGTGTGAGCGTGGCCAGGGAGGGTCTGTGGGTACCTGGTGAGGGAGGGCGAGGAAGGACCCCCAGAGGCACCTTCTCTCCTGGGAGGGGGTCTCGGCTCGGACCCTTACAGAGGCCCTGGACCCTCTGCACCCCTGGATTTAAAAGGTAGTTGCTTTATAATTTCCTCTTAAATATCCTCTGCTCCTCCTTTGCAGAAGAGAGGCAGTAATTCAGGACAGGCGCTGCCTGGAGAAGCGTTGGGTTTGGGGTGGGCAGTGCTGGCCCCGAGATCGGCACCTTGGTGTGGCGCGGTGCGGCTCGGCGGTCGTTACCGGCACCGCTCCGTTGTGCCGCTTCCATCTCCAGGCAAACCTCTGGGCTCTGCTGCATTTATTCATGGATTTTCATTTTCAAACAGAATTAATTTGCAAAGAGAATGTCTCTAGCTAAAGCCCCTGTGTCCTTTCCGAATAGAAGAGGAGCAGGTGACTTTGATGGGTGTGCTAGGGTGAGAGAAGAGGAGAAGGAATGGAGAGCAAGAACTGAGCAGCTCATCTCGCTCGTCTCTGGTTTGGCGTCTTGAAAGCGCTGTGAAGGGGCGGCGTGGCGAAAAGCAGCCGGCGATAACGGCTGCCCTGCTCTCTGGGGTGCCAAGGGCTACGGCGTGGTCGTGTTTCTGCTCGTGGCTGCTCCTGGAGACTGTGCTGACCTTGCTCTCCGCTCTGGATTTCTGTACTTTCAGCTCTAATTAAAAATAATAATTAAAAAAAAAGGCAGCAAAGAAGCGTACGGGGAAGATGAGCCGGGTTATCACGTGGCAGTAAGAAGTGGGGTGAGGTGGGGGTGTGTGCGGAGGGGAGACGATGCCAAAGCTCCATGGCAGGAGGCAGGGGCAGATCGTTTGCAGCCGCGGCCCCGCTGTGCCGGGGCGGTGGTGGGACCCTGCGGTGACGGCAGCGCCCGTGGTCCCATGCCACTGTGCTGGGCTGCTTGGAGGAGGGTCGGCATGAGCCCCGTCCTCCCGTCTGCCCCCGTGGCTGCAAGGTTATCATCTGAGCCCTGATAAAACAGCTCCTGAGAAAAATTCTTGTTTTCTTTTTAAGCAGCTAATGAGATTATTTATTTTTTTTCTTCCTTCAGGGATTCTCTGCATCTGATCTTGCTCAGATCAGAAGCTGTTCCCTGCCAAGGATCCGAGATCCCAACATAGCTCAGCCCTCTGAAATGAAGCGACTAAATTAAGTCAAATGTGTAAAATTTCAGCATAAAATGATTCAGTGATGCACTTTATCTACTGGGAACTCTATAAAGAGCTCTTGAAAGTTAGTGTGAATTAGTTTGCTTAAAAGGACCTGGTGCATGTAATTACATTTAACATTGTGCTGCTGCTCTCGCCCAAGAAATTAATCTTTAAACACCGCAAAGATGGAGCGGTGAGGTCACTGGCATTCCTTCTGTCACTAGGCAATCTCTGGCACCCGAGGGGCGAGCAGCACCTTGGCCTCGTTGTTACTGCGGTTTGCCACCGTGTGCTTGACTGATGCTGTCTCGCCTCTGTCACTCGGGTTTTGGCCCTTCACCGGGAAGCAGCCGTGGTGGCACAGCTCACCGCAAGGTCCCGTGCCTTTCTGGGGAGGCTTCCCAACGATTTCTGGGGCAGGAGCATGCAGTGATGGGGTTCAAGTGGTTCTCAGTGCTGGCATCTCCCTCCTGAGCATCCCTGCCTCGCGCAGTGGGTGCTAAGAGGGACCCTCCTCCAGCAGACCCTGCCTCGGAGCCCGTGCCGCAGCCGTTGTCCTCCGCGTCCTCACGGAAGAGGCTGCCGTGACATCAGTGTTGCTGCAAACGGGGGTTTGGTGGGGGCACGAGTGAAGCCCTGCGACTCTGGAGTACTAAGGTGCAGGTTTAACGCATCCAGTTGAGATTTCCAGAGGGTTGGTTTCTCTGGGCCGAATTTGGACAACCTGTGCTGTTCTTTCCCTTTATTGCATTTCTCTATCACCTTTCTCTCTGAAGGAGGAGCTGCACTACACGTTCATTTTCCCATCCAAACGGGCACCCAAATGCACGCTGGCATCTCTCTGGGATGACCGGAGCTTTGCTGGGGGCAGGAATTACACGGCAGCTTGAAGGATCACCAGTGGCAGGAGATAAAGCAGGGCAGCAAGAAAGGTCTGCGCGTTGTGTGTCTGCCTGGCGGTGACTTCTCAGACCTCTGTGGATAAATGATGGCATGCAGGGGGCTGGAGCAGTAATTTCATGCGAGACTCAGTGATGGATCGCTGGAGCAGCAGAGCAGTTCGTGCATTAGAATCAAGGCTCGGGGGGGGGGGCAAAGGTGATGCTTGCAAAGGGGGGGGGAGGCTGAGAAGCGAGATGAAGTGGTGCAGCGCCAGCAAGGATGCTCTGGAGCAATAGCCATGAGCGGTGCAGGGAGGAGGTGCCCGGGGTCCTGAGGGAGTGCTGGGTCTCTTTTTCAGGCCACGTTGTTACCAGTGTGATTTTTGAGCTGGGATTTGGGTATCCAGCTCCCTTTTTGCTTGGTAGCTGGTGCGCTCTTTGGAAACGGGGTGGAGGAAGGACCCGCCGAGGCTGGTGCCAGCACAGGGCAGGCTGGCGCGCTCCAGCGTCCTCCTGACTGCAAACTTCAGACAGATCCTGGCAATAATCATGTGTCTGAGAGCAAGTGGTAGTCAGTCATGCTGAATTAAACAACCTTTTATGAAAGCTTCTGTGCACGCTTGGATAAATGAAGGCGCCTAATAGACAGTGAGTCATGACACTCTATTTATCTTCCTTGCTGAAAGCCTGAGCAGATGCAGGGACCTCTTTTTATCTGCCAGAAACATTGGAAAATGGATTTGTTACGTATGGGGGGCTGGAAGGTGAGATCATGCCAGCAGGCTGGGGTTGTAGTCACCGCAATGTGCAGATGGGTGTCACGGGTGTCCCGCTCCTGTCCCTGCCGCAACACCCGACACGGTGGCGGGTTGATGGCACCGTGCTCTGCTTGGGCGCCCGGAGCCTGGGCAGCCTGCGCTCCCTGCTCGAGCAGCCTGAGCTTTTGCTAGCAGTACATAAATGCTATTTTTGTAAAAACACCCTTATTTTGTCCATAGTTGGACAAATGTGAGGAGCTCCTTGTTCAGCAGCTTTGCTCCCTGTATGCAGACTTTCCCAGAGCTGGATTTTCCTTGCTTTTGGGGACTCATTCCTTAAAAAGAACCTTTTCCCTTGGCAGTTTCATTTCCAGCCTCTCTCACGCTGTCAGACCCGATCAGAGCAGGCGTGTGAGCCGGGACTCCCGCCTGCTCCCCTCCGCCTGGCTCAGAGCCTGCGGCACTCGCTGCCTCTCCCCGTACCTGTCTGCGAAGGAGATAGCAGTTATCCCATAAGGGGTGCTGTGCTTAATTACTTACAGTAATTAAAACCTCTTATGGAGGTGTCAGATAAGAGCAGCGTGCCCGCGCGGCGGCAGGGAGCAGATGCTCGCTAACACCCATCTGCTCTTTAGCATTGAGGCCCTTCTGTGCTCCCTGAAATTCCTGCTGCGGGAGGACGAGGAGAACAAGATGTGGAGAAGTTCAGGAGGAGGACGAGCTCCCGTCGCTCGCTGCCAGCCTGCACGAGGAATAGCTGTGATTACATGTGTGCGCGCTGGGGTGGGCACTCGGTGCCCTGGAGAGCAGTTGGACTGATGGCTTCAGAGCCAGGTGCTGCCGGTAATCATTGAAAAGAGCTTTTAAAACCAGAGAAAGGTGATGGTGGTGTCCTCAGAAGGCAGAGCGTGCTGTTGCTGTAATGCGGAGCGACGCGTGGGTGCTGCTGGGAGCGTGCATGTGTCTGGCTCAGCTTCCCAAGGGCTGTGGCTGTTGATTTTTGATGCAGTTTCTTTTCTGGGACTTCCTCATGGACAAAAAATGAAGGAAAACGAGAGGCTGGGGAGAAGGGGATGGTGCACACCAGTCCTGACATGGAGGGGTGTACTGGTGAACGGTGCTACCTGCCTCCCACAAGCAGCACCGGCTGGTTTCTGCAGCCTTCAGATGACAGAGGGACGCTCCGTACCGGGGTGGTCCTCCCTCTGCCCCCCCTGCCCAGGGTTGCTGCAGACCGGGGAGATGCTCCCGCTGTCCGGCTGCGGCCGCTTGCGAGCGGCAATGCCTTTGTGTGCAGCAAGAGGAGGAATCCAGGGTGGATTTCGCAGAGTGGAAGCACCGGTGGGACCCGCGTGCCACAGGGATGGAGCCCAACTGCCGTGAAGCATTTGTTACATCTGCTTAAAGCTAATGGGGCATTGAGGGTTTACGGAGGCGAGCGGAGCGCGGGAGGGGTTTGGGTTTGCAGAGCGAGAGACGTTAACGGCGTCACGCTCGCTGTACGGGCGAGAGCGTTTCTGTAAGGGGCTTGGACTGACTGTCGGGCCTTTGGGAATCTCAGACATTTTCCAAGTAATTTTGATTTATCTTAGCCATTAGGGGAGAGAATTTAACACGCAATTATTTTCTGCGCCTCGGGAAGGGATGTCAGCTACTTGTGTTATCGTTTTCTTTAGCAGATAGTTTCCTCTTCCCTGTCCCACCCCCAGACAAGGGGTCAGACCACTCTTGCTCAGCTCTCCTGGTTTTAATGGAGCAGCTACAATGCACGCTACGGATTTCCAGCTGCAAATGAGCGGGTGCTGGCTGTAACGAGAGCAGTGTGGGGCTCGGGGGAGCCGGGAGGAATTTGATAGCACATTTGCTGGAGCCAGGCTGGCCACTGGCTCTGCCGTTACCTGTGCCTGGGGCGGCAGGCATGACGGATGTTGTAGAAACAGATGAAAGAGTCAGAGAGATGGGATGGATGGATGGATGGATGCCTTTGAAATAAGAGTATTTGATGCATTTCTCCCTTTGCCTTGTTCCCATGCGCACCAACGCCAAAAGATTTTTACAAATAGCCAGCGAGTGGCAGTTAGTCATGGATTTTAATAAGTGGGTTGTGTATCTGTGCTTCACGCTGTCTCCCGCTCTTCCACGCTTCAGAGATGGGAGCTGACAAATTTTTATAAATGAATTTTTATAAGTTCATCCCTTGCAAGAGTAATCTGAAGGAAGAAACCCTGGAGGCCCAGGCGGGGGGGACTCCTGGCTGCGAGAGCCCGGAGGTCCCTCCCTCATCCCCCGGCAGGTCCAGGTCCCTTCCTGGTGAGACAGAGGCGTGTTACAAGAATTTGGTGGGGAAATGGATGGGGAAAAGGAGGAGGATAATTTTGGAGCTGTAGATGATTTTTTCTTCCAGAATCCTTAGCCAAGGGAGGCTCCAGGTTTCCGTGAGCCTGATCATTTCGGCATGGAGAAGGAAGGAGATGCCGGGATGCTGCCTGCGAGAACGTGCCTCTGCCGGGGGTACCGGCTCCCTCCAGCCCCCCCTGTACTCCTGCCCCCTGGAGCTCCCCCATGCTCCAGGACCGGGCTGGAGCGGGAGGTTTGCAGCTGAATCGAGATTAAAACATGTCTCAGGCCTCCTAAAGGGGCTCGCACGGGCTCCTTGCAGAGACTTTGCTGACAGGGGAGTGTAGTAGCCCCATCCCCGGCTCAGCAGCCTGGTTTGAGCATGTTTGACTTCAAGCATTTGAGAGCTGTAGGAGGAGAGAGGCACGGCTAAAGCCAGGCTTAATTGGAGAGGAGGAGAAGGGCTCTAAAGCAGATGTGAAAAGCTCGAGAGCGCTGTAGATGTTGATTTAATTCAGGAGCTAAAGGAGTGCAGTAAAGAGGGGGGTTTTGAGCTCAGAGTAAATAGCGTATTCATCTGTTTGTGTACCGCTTGCGAGTGCAGCAAAGCTGAGCTCATGGCTAAGGCAAACAGTTTTCATTAAGAAATAATCAAAAATAAAAAGCCATTTCACATGCTGATAAGAAGCCAGTTGTGTTTTATATTTCACCAGCAGTTTAAGCCATACTCAAAGCCGTTTATCTTCTTCCAGTGCTGGCTGCAGAGGATATGAAAAATGCAGCAGGCTGCACATATGTAATTAAACTTTTGGCAGAATCTTTGCCCTGCAGCTTTACTAAGAAATTCAGTAATGATAAATTGAGTAGAATATATAGAGGACCTTTTGTGAACGCGATTTAAAATAATGTATGTGGCACAGATAATTATTTGCCACATAATTGTCTTGGCATCGTTCTTGCGACTACCCTTGTCTGATTGTGTCAGCTATTCTTTAAAAACCAGCCCTTGTTCTGCTCTTATCGCTACTCCAATTTGCTATTGAGGCTTTCCTGATTTCCAGCCAAGTCCGTGTTTAGCCATAATTACTGTTTTGTTCCCCTTAGCCTGCGCAAGATGCGGCGTTTCAAGCTGGGAGCACTTTGGGTGCTGCATTCTGTGTGACAGCCGTGCACATCCCCTCCCGTGCTGTGTCCAACACCGCGAGCTGGTGTCATCAGTCCACTGTAATTATCTTTTTTTTTTTCTTCTACTTTCCCCACAGCAATTGGAAGTAAAACACGTCACTTGACCCGTGTGCGGTTTGTAGTCTCACTGTTATATGTGATGCTACTGGGAAAATTATGCTGGGGTTGTCTCCCTGCTTTTTTCCCTTTATCCTCTGCTAATGCACTGATAATTTATATGAGAGGCAATTTGGTGTTCAAATTGTCCATCTAAACCACCCCCTGTGCTTCCCTTATAAAAGGTCCATCTACTCTGCTTGTTTCCCACAGATTTCCCCTGTTTGCTGGGGGGAACAGAGCTCCTCGTCCTCGCGGTGGCATCCCCCTTGTCCTTTGCCACCGCTGTCCTTGGCGATGCGCGCCCAAGCCGGGGTGGATATCGCGGCCACACGTGACCGCTTTAGGGTGTTTTAGCAAAAAGGGGGCAGCGGGGGTGAACTCGCCGATGGTTTCGTGGTCCGTACGGGCACAACGTGGGTGCGAGGATGCTCGGTCAGCGCCTCTTCTCTGTCTGAGGTTGTCTGCTCTAGAGAATGAGCCGGGGGCTGGGCTCCAATCCCATTTTACAGCTCGTTTCAAGTATGCATGTAAAAAGTCTAATTTTCATTGAAAGTTGTTTTCAGTAGTACAAGCAGACTACTTGTAAATAAAATGTTTTTTTTTTTTAAAAAGTCTTTTATTTAGTGCAAGTGATAGCGGTGTGCTGGGACTGCCTGGATACCTTAGCAGGTGGCAGGCTCGTAGTAAGCAGCGGAGCTGCCCCGGGCAGTTGTTTTCATTAGTGAGAGCTGTGAAATGGATCTTTTCTGGAAATTTGATAATGAGGAGAGGGCGCTGCCGAAACGCCGCGGGAGTTCTCAGCCGAATGGGAACAGCTGAAGCTCCCCCAGTTACGCGGCACAAGGAGATGATCATCGGCCATTGCATCCCTTGCTCCGCTCCTCTGCGGAGCCCGGGGAAGTCAAACGGCCGCGAGCCGAGTGGGATGTGCAGGGGACCGGGGATGTTGGTGTCTGATGCTCTCGGGTGTCTGGTTTCCGCAGGTGTGGGCAGCCCCTGGGTCCCTCTGCGGCGTTCGTAGCTCCTCTCCAGGGCTTTCCCCTGTGCTCGTGGCCAGGCGTGTGGCAAAGCACGCTCGTCCTCGGTGGGAATGCACCCACAGAGAGGAGCTGGGGGAGCCGAGATCAAAGCCTGGAAGAAGGAGCTGGAAAGGCGTCGCTTTGGTGTTTAAATGCCAGCGAAAGCCTTGCTCTGCCGTGCTGCAGGAGTTCTGGGCGACAGCGCACTTTTACAGTAAACTCTTCAAATCCGAGGGTGAGGGAAGTGAGGAGAAAGTACAACTGGAACGTGGCAGCGAAAAGCCCCGTAAACCAGCAGCTCCAAGCACTGGGAGTTTCCCTGCGTCAGTGCATCTGTGTGCTTGCCGGGGTGGGTTTGGCCAGCTGGGTGAAGCTGGAGCAGGAGGTGGCTTTCCCATCCTGGGAGCTCCGTGCGTGTCCCCAGGGGCCAGCGAGTGGTCCTGGGCATCGCCCTGCTGCCAACGGTCCCTCCCGGCCGCCAGTCTGGGGAGAGCTGCGATTCCCCAGGTAACGCTGCGTGAGGACCACAGAGAGGGAGACGGGGGGACAAATCACTGTNCAGACGCTGCCTGAACTCAGCCCAGCTCGGGGCGGTGACCACTGCCCTGGGGAGCCTGTGCCAGGGCCCCACCACCCTCTGGGGGAAGAACCTTCTCCTGATCCCCACCCTGACCCTCCCCTGGGGCAGCTCCAGGCCGTTCCCTGGGGTTCTGTCGCTGGGCCCCAGAGGGAGGAGATCAGCACCTGCCCCCTCTGTGATAAATCCCTGGATTCACTCATTTTGTTTAGTTTATCCCAGAGAAGATGAGGGAGGTGTGACCAAGGACTTGGCCGGAGCAGCGCTGGTGGGTGGTGGCTGGCTCCTTGACTTGGTGTGTGCTGCTGTGGCTGGAGGGAGAGGCTGGATACATCCCGGGAGGAGGCAGGCTCTGGCCCCCAGGACCCGGGGCACGGCTGGGGTAGGTGAGAGGGAGGTAAGGGAAGATGTAAGACTGCAGAGGATGATGTGTTGGACGCAGGGCTGTACTCGCTTGGGTGGCACATGCCTCTCTTGAGTCAACAGCCGGGTTTGCTTTTAAGCACGGTGTTAAAATCAGAAATGCTCGGGATGGACTGGGCCAGCTCACGTCGTGAGATGAGCGAAAAGAAAAAGGGAAAATTACGAAAGAGCATTGCCAGGGCTGGAGCAGCCTGCCTGGTGTCAGCAGCGCCGCTCTTAGCTGGTGCTGTGAGAGGTGGGGGTGCGGTGCCGGTGCTGCCGCCCCGCCGGCAGGCAGCTCTCTTGGCCTGATTTAAGGAAAAACAAGTCCCTGGTATGACATTCCGCATTTTTCCTGCCTTCCCCCAGGAGACACCCAAAGCCTGCAACACACACAGCTTCCCCAGCAGCCAGCGAAACCTCTGCTTTCAGCACTCCTCCTGCACCCGTACCTCGCAGAAACTGCTTCGGGAGCCTGCGCCGCCTGGCTGGCGTGGCGCTGCGGGCGCTCGTGCTTTTATTTAACACTTGTTGCTTTCTGTAAAGGGAGAAACGCTGGCGTGTGGTCACTTGAATGTAAATGTTCTTCTCTAAATGTCACGTAAGTTGTTTTCCCTCCTCCCTGGAAAGCCCTCAGCCCCGGAGGGCGATTCCTACACCCCTCTGCATCCTCACATCACCCAGGTTTTCGTGTAGGTGGTCCTGCAGGGCCAGTGGTGCTGGGAGCCCGGGGCAGCACAAGGACGGCGCCGTGGTGCCCGTCGTGCCGTGGTGATGGGGCTGTCGGCATCGCGCTGGGGTGTCGGTTTGTGGGTCAGCGTCGCTGGCCAGGGTAGGGTCAGCTGAGGAGAACGCTGTCTGTGGGGCCTGGGGGACGCGTACCAAGCAATTAAAGTAATCCAGTGGTCTGGCAGAAGGAGGGAGTTTCATCTGGAAGCAGCTTCAGCCTTGGCTGTCCCTTTGCCAGGGGTCTGTCGTGCCGCAGCACAGCCACGCCAGCGTTCCTGCGGTGAGTTGGACAAGCTGCTCCACTGGATCTGGTTGTCTTTGCCATTGCTTCAAAAAAAAATTATTTATCTTTGTCTCTGCAGGCTGGAATGAAACTCTGCCATCAAATGTTACTGCGCATTATTGACTGGGCTAGGGTTTGGGGACAGAAAGTGTCTGGCTCCGTACGGCTGACGACAAGGACAATATTTATCTGCGCAGCATCTCGCTCTGTTCGCAGAGCGCAGCGGCGATGGCCTTTTGGGGGGAAGCGCCAGTCGTGGGCGTTGCGGTTCGCAGCCCTCGTGACACCGTCCGGGGATGCTCCTGGAGCACGGGAGCTGGCAGGAGGGGATGTGCCAGAGAGCCGTCTGGTTCTGCTGCGGACAGGCGGTGTTTTAGTCTTCGCCCCTTTTTTTGTGGCATGAAAAAGTATTAAATTCTTGGGTTTGTTTTCTGTGTTGTTGAGGCTGTTTCAGGACGCCTTTGTGGCCATTTTTGTGTTACAGATGGAAAGATGCGGAGTGTTGCTGGCACCTCCGCTTTCCCAAGGTGACCTCCTGCTTCAGTTTGCCCTGTTACGCTGAGGTTCTTAACTGGCACTGCAAACGCACGCTGTGCAACGGGTGGCGGGGCGGGCGGGCATCCGAGCGGCACGGGAAGCAGTTGGCCTTTGGTCAAAACGGTTTCAGATGGCTCCTTACACTGTCTGCAAAAAACCTCTGGGGTTGGGTGGGTCACATCCAGGGGGAGAGAACTATATTGTCTAAACGTCAAACCACGCTTAACGCGGAGCCGTAGGTGTTGCTGTGTGAGTTTAAGGAACCTGTGCTCCTTGTTTCCTGGCTTCCCTTCACCTTTTTGCACCGAAGGTGAACAGTGAGGGGCTCGGTGTGAGCCAGCTTCATTACGGTGCTGCCTGGTGCTTGCTCTGCTCTTCACAGCCCTAATTGGGGCTTGGGTTTTAGTAACGTGTTTTTGAACAACTGGTTGAAACAGAGCTCATAGGAATGGTCCTGCTGGGAGCCCAGGCCCGGCCTGGGGTTAGCTGGTGATATCTTGACAAACGGCAGCAGCAAATCTTTTGGTAGCGGAACAAATAGTCGCTAAATATGGCTCAGTGCGCTCGTTCGTGACCGGGACTTTGGGTCTGCAGGTGGGTGTGAGCCCGGAGGCGATGCTGGGGAGCGGTGCGGGGCTGGGAGGGTGAGACAGAGGATGAACTTCTGCTTTGCCTCAGGGTCTCCCTGCCTGGGGGGGGAACCACCTCCCCTCACCTGAAATGAAGGGGCGAGGGGGCTAATGCACGCACCGTCCTCCCTGCTTTGGTCAGTGTTTTTCCTTCTCTCTGCTTTTCCCTTCTGGGAGGGGACGCCCGGCTGCCCATCTGTCTCCCTCTCAGCTGACCCGGCTCTTTTTTGTACCCCCAGACAAAGGTGAGAACGGGGAGCCCTATCAGAGGAGGAAGGGCGCAGGGGCCAGCCTGCCAGATGGCCCCCCGGCGTTCCCGGCACCCAGGGACGGGGCCCCGGCAGCCGGCGGCAGCAGCTGGAGGCGAATTATGCTGATGATCCTGGCTATAACCATCCACAACATCCCAGGTAGGTCCTGTCCGTCCTGAACATCTGCAGCCTCGCTCGCTGTTGCCAGCCTGTCATGGGCAAAAACTGTAAATCCGAGAGTGTATTGAGAAAGATGCTGCTGTAAAGACAACAGGTTCTGGTCTCTCTTTGTTTCTCTTCTCATCTGCGTACTGGCGAGAGATGCATTTTAAAGAGCTGCTTCTCCGGGAGCACGTGCAATTGGGGTTTTGTTATTCAAGGGATGATGTTTGCCAATCGATGGGAAACTGCAGAGTCCCGAGTCTTGGGGGGCTGTGTCCTGCCAGGGGCTGGGCTTTGGCACTACAGAAAATGATGTGATTAAAAAAAAAGAAGAGAAAGATTTGTAATAGCTGAGGGCACTTGGCTGCTTTGTGCTCGTTGGTGGTGTTGAAAGTAACATAAGGCAACCTTTCGAAACGCTTGTTTCCTCTCCCTTCCCTCCTCCTCCTCCTTCCCCTCCCCTTTTCTTTGTCCCTTCCCAGCTCAGTCTCCGCCTGTCTCAGGTTGTCGCCTGGATGAGGGGTGCAGGGGGAATAGGAAAAAGCTTTTCTGCATAATTTGGATCTGTAAAGCTGGGGAAAAAGGATGAGTGCCTTTGGAAGAGCCGTGGTTTCCGAGCTGGCGCGAGCACGTGTCTTCTGGCAAGGAGGCGGCTGTTGTCAGCCGAGAGCTGCAGCAGCCGCACGGGGCTTCATTTAACCGCCGGCGCAGGGGAGGGGCAGCTGCCCGCTGTCCTCACACGTGCCCTTCGATTTCGAGAGCGACTTTTGTCCGATGCCAGGGCATCTGTCTGAAATTCCATCGCTGGGTAGGCTTCCCGGGGGAGAAGGCTCCGGTACGGGTCTGCGGTCACAGAACCTGTATCTCCCCCCTGCCAGGGCACCCCAGGATCGAGGGACAGAAACAACCAGAGCCAACACGCGGTGGGCTGCCTCGGCCTTGGGGTCGGGATGCGCCTGGGCGTCCTTCTCCTCCAGCGTTCCTGAGCTGCCTTGCTTCCAACCTTGCTGCCTGCTTGTCTCTGGGCAGTAACTGCTTCATTCCAGCCAGTCATCATTCCCAGCACCCTTGGGTGCTCCTGGTCCTGCAGCTCGGGGCACCCTCCTGGCTGGGTTGTCGTTTCCCCCATGGGAGCACGCAGGTTAATATTTGGCTGCACCTTTTGTGGGTGATCTGCCTGTACATCGCCAGCACGGGCTATTTCTTCACGTTAATGCTGCTCTAGTCTTGTCAGCAAAATAATTTTCCTCTTTTCATTATTTTTTTTTAAATTATTTTATTAATATTGTAGGTAGGTAACCCAGATGCCTTAGTTCAGCTCCACGTACTGCCAGGGGAGGCAGACGGCTGGCAGACAAGGCAAGTAGGGACCTTTAAATTAGCCATATGCACAAAAAAAGGGGAAGTGTTTGCACCGAGCGGGCTGTAATTGGATTTCATCCTTCAAACGAAGCGTCAGGGAGCCCGGGGTGAAGAGCCGGGTGGTGTGTGCATCTCCCTGCCTCCGGCTGCGTCAGCTGGGGATTCCTGTGTCTGTCACCAGGGGGAAAAAAAAGAAGTGAGTTCTGTAGGGAGAGAACAAAGTGTCACCCGTAGCAATAGGTTAATGGTGACACAGCCCTGGCTGCCGCCGAGACGCTGGTCTAACCTTTCATTGCTTCTGCAGGAGCACAAAGCCACCCTTGGATGGTCACAGAGGCTCAGAAATTCTCTCTTGCAACTTAAAGGTCACAGTGTGAAAGCTTAATATCCGGAGGGGTGTGTGAGAGCGGTGGCTCTGCTGCTCGGCCCCTGCCCGGAGCCTGGGCTCAGCTCAGCGGGGCTCTGGGGGTTGCAGTGGGGGTGTGTGTCCCTGCCAAGCCCTGTCCCCAAAGTCCCCCTCCTGCTCTTTTCCAGCTGGTGTGTCCCTTTCCAGCAGCCCCACAGCGCTGTAGTGGGGCTGGGTGGGTGACAGGGGCTGTTTGTGCTTGGTGAGGCTGCTCACCGATGTCAAAGCCTGTTCCAACGTCCTCCTTTCGATTGGGTTTGCCCAAAGGCAGCTAGAGCTTTCAGGTCGCAGGGGTTGGACTTGAGCCCAGAACCCTGCCTGCAGGTCACGGGAAGCCAGCACCGATTTCACCCTAATAAATAATTCAGATTGTGATTAAAACGGGAGCTTGTGCCCTGCCCTGCTCGTTACCAGCATCCACGGTCTTTCTTGCGTGAAGCAGATGCCGGCCCAACCTCTCGGTGAGCAGCGGGACGGGGCTCAGCTTGGCTTCCGCTGAAGTCCTTTTGCTTCCCCAGCAAAGTCTCGGCAGCGCGGGTGGCACTTCCCCGATCTGCTGCGGCCCCTGCCTGCGGCGCAGGGTTGGGAAACACTCTAATGCTCCACCTCAGTTATCAGCCCTGCGAGCGGAAAGGCTGGCACTATAATTAGCGCAGACTCCTGACACCGCGGTTAGCGTGCGGGGCGGCAGCGCCTGTGCGGGGGGAGGAGGCGGGAGGTGCTGAGCCGGGAAGTTGGGGATGCTCAGCGCCTCGGCACGGCTCGCCCGGCCCCTGGGCTTGCAGAATCACCCGGCGCTCGCTTCTGCAGCAGCACGTGGCTCTGGTGCCACGTCCGGTGCTCGCTCTGCTTCCCTGCGATCCCAGCGCGCAAACGGAGCCTGTGCGGGTGGTTCCCAAGGGACCTCGGGTCTGCCCAAGTGCCTCTGACAGCCAGGAGCTGGTTCTGCTCCTCGGAAACCTGTGGTGTTCAACATCTGAGCCCACCCCCCACCCCGGCACTCCGTCCGGAGGTTAAACCCTCGCAAGGATGGGGTCCGTCCCTGGTCCCCTGCCCCGCTGCTGGGGAACGGGCTCCCTCTTTATTGCCAACAGAGTACAGTTTTGTTCACTTTGAGCCCCGTGTAGGGATGGACGTGCTTCGCTCTTGGCAATGCACCTATCTTTGGTTTCACACGGACGTGCTGGACGTGTGGGTGAGCTCACGGAACGTACAGACCAGCCCCTCGCGTTCAGCGGGCCCTGCCAGCCAGCGAAAGGTTTGCTAAGTTGTTCCAAAGCTGGGACTGGTGATGTAAAGAATAAATTGATAATGACAGGAGTTGCCAAACTGCAGACTATCCCTGCTAATTAGTATTCATATATGCCGGGTTTTGTGGAACATTAATTATGTATTTAATCAAGCCCTGTTTATTCTAGTTTATCTTTGTACCTTGGGTGGCTGTTATGCTGAAGACTTCAGATTAATTAAAATGTTACTGGTGTATCACAAATAACAATTAGCGAGGTGCGAGTCGAACCGCCTTTCTCTTTGGCTCGTTTCGAAGGGAGGAGGAGAGCCCGGTGGGACGGAGCTCGTGGGGCCGCTGCCGGCTCCCCGGGGAGCTCCTGGAGGGTCAGCCCTGCTCTGAGCTGAGCCGTGGCGGCGTGCGGGTCGGGGTGTCCCTGAGATCGGGGGGGTTCTCTGGCAGGGAGGTGCTGTGGGAGCCCCTAATGCTCGCACCACTCTAGGCGAGATGGAGGGCAGGACCAAGGAGCTGTTCGGCAACCGTCTTCATGCCCCGGGGCTCTCCCCGGAGTCACGGTGCTCGCAGGGGTGTCGGGGGGTCTGCGCCTGCCTGGGGCCCTTCCCGGTGGGTGTCTGTACGTGGCAGTGGGGATGCTTGCGTGCGGGATGGGGGCGATGCCCTGCCTTGCTTTCCTCCGGCACCTGGGGAACACAGCGCGGGTTTCTCTTCCACAAAAACCGCTCAGCTGAGAGCGGGCACCTGGCTGGGGTCCTGCTCCTGTGCATCCCTCCATCACCCCAGGGAGCATCCCTGCTGGGGAAGGCAGCGGGGCTGACCCCAGGATGAGCTGCTGGCAGGCACGAGGTGATGCTTCCATCCACCCAACGTTGCCATGGAAACCTGAATTTCCCTTTTCCTTTGCAATGTGGTGGGCAGAGCGGGGCGGCCCCAGACCCCAACACACCGTGAGTCCATCCCCAGGGGCTGCTTGCAGAGCTGGTGTTGTCCTGTCTGCTCCAGCCCTTTCCTTCCTGCAAGAAAATATCTTGCTTTTCCATATTCAGTCCTCTCGCCCCACGTTTGCTCCCCGATTGGATTTCTGCAATGTTTCTGCCTCAAATGTCATTGTTAAGCAGAGGTGTCTGGGAGGGAGCAAATGGGACAAGGCAGCGGCGCCGCAGCATGCACAGAGCCTCGGGGTCATGGTGTGAGGTGGCACGGATGTCCCCTGCACACCCCCCAAATCTCACATGGCTCCACCTGAGGCTTTCTCTGCAGTTCCCATTGCCAGAAACCCATAAACAAGCTGGAATTTTTGTATTTTATTTTTTTTTAATGAGAAGGAACAAAGCAAAAGGAGTGGGACGGAGTGCGTGAGCTGAATATGGAACAAATTCACCCTTGGTGGCAAAGGAGCTGCGGGGATGAGCGAGGGATGGTTGGGTGTCACTGCGGGCAGGAGGCGAAAGGTTTTAAATGGAGAAACTTTTAGCTGGTGACATCTAAGGGAAGGACAAATGAGTCTCCTGGGAAGCTGCACTGGGTCAAGGGGAACCTCCCCATGCCCCTAGGTGACAGCATCCAAGTTCAGCCCCCTTGGGACAGTGCTTGGAGATGGCAGCAAGGGTCACCCGGCTGCACCACAGTTTGGCACCGACACCATGTTTCGGCATGCAGCAGTGCTTTTGGAGACTCTCCTTCTCTGTTTGGCCAGGAGGGGGAGATTTAGCCGCAAAATCATAGATCAGGTTCTGGCCAAGGCTTGGAGTGGGGGTGAGGGGATGCCCGGGGACGGCATCACCCAGCGCTGATGCGGAGGTGCTGTCACCCTGCTTGTGTCCTCATTGCCAGGCTGATGTTGATGTCTGGGTGTCCTCACATCATGGCATGACCTAGTCCTGTACTTACAGCGTCAGTTCCTTGGGTCAGTGATTGGTTTAGGCCAGACCTTCTGCCCGTCCCCGTGGCAGCTCTGCAGCACCACTCCATCTCCAAGGAAGGTGCCGAGTCCGGCAGCAAGTGCTGCTGCCGCTTTGTTTAATCCCGAGGAAACGGGGGTCGAGGGGAAGTTTGTGCCAGAGGATGGTGAACGTCAGAGCGATCTGAAACACGTTTGTTTACAGCTTTGCCTGGGAAGGAGAACGGTTCAGCTGAGTGGCCTTGGGCTGTCCAGATAGCGTGAGAGCTGCCCGCTGCCCTCTGCACGGTGGGATTGGGCTGGGACAGCCCCAGAGGCGACAATTGCCCGCTTAGATGTGGGAGCCGCCTGGACACTTGCTTTTCTTTATGGCTTCTTGCAGCTTTAACCAGTTTTAATGTCCTTTTAGGTGTCTCCAGCTTTATGACTGTCTGGGGGAGAGGAGCAGACAACAGGCTTTGGTTCTGATTGATGTGTGCAGGGATCCCAGCATTGTCACCCCCTTGGCCCAGTCCCCTGTTGTGGACATCTCCAGTGGTGGACAGTGGTTGAGACCCATCCGTTGCTCCTCGGTTGGCTTGTCTGCACGTCTGCCCAAACCAGCTCCTGGCATTGGGGGCTGTTGGGCTGCGATGTAGGGGTGTGATGCGCTCTTGGTTGTCAGCTGATGGAGATGTGGCCAAAACAAAAGGATATCTTCCCACCGGTGAGGAGGGAGCTTCACGGTGAGGTTTGTACCGAAACCTTGGGGTGGTTTGACGTCTCCCACCTGCAGTGGTCAAGTCCAGGATCGATGTGTTTCCCCAGTGGGTGCGAGGTGGGGTGCTGGAGGCTGCAGCTTTTTAAACCTTAAACCAAGTCAGCAAGGTTCAGACAGAGCTTGTCCGTCAGGCCAAAGCAGAGCTGGTGTTTTCTAAGACGAAGCTGATCCTCAGATGATGGAGACTTTGAGGATGCAAAGATTACCCTCCTCTTCAGCAACAGGCATCGAGGGGAGGGTTATCAAGAGGAGGGGAGTGGATGACTGCAGCAGCACGGAGGCTGCATACTGTGCTGTCAGATTGGTGTTCCTTGCGGGGGGGTGACTTCCAGGCTGCTTACTTGGTCATTAGCACAACCTGATTGAATGAATTCTCCTGGGACAGGCGCTCCCGTGCACTCTGCCTCCCGAGAGCAGGCTCGGGCAACGCGTGTGATAGCGCATCTCAGTTATAAAGAAAAGTGATCATTTCCGTGAATATTCTCAGAGATCCATTAAAGGTTGGTAATATTAGTTTTGAATGATGGGGTTTTTTTGTTGGTCTATTGAAATTGAGACTATTTTACAATTATTGACTTTAATATGCCTTTGGTACCCACTGGGGTTCAGCAGAGCGTGAGAACGGGAGCCGTTTAGCTGCAACGATTAATCTGTGTCTCGTCTGTGTGATGCCTCTTTCGGAAATTCCAGCAGACCTCCTTCCCCTGTCCCTTCTGCTGCTTGCACCACTGTTAATGGCTGTTCCTGGGCATTCTTGGAGCCTCCGTGATTTCTTCTGAAAGGCATTATTTTTAGTAAGAAAAAGAGGGGTGCGAAGATTTGTCTGTAGCTTGAATTTCAGAGAAGAGAGTGAAAAGGAAGACGCGGGGAAGGGAAGGTGTCCGCGTGTGCGGTGAGCATGTTGTGCCACCATTCGATGGGGTTCAAGTGCTGCAGAGGGTCAAGGGGAGCGGAGGAGAGCGCTGGCCCCGCGACCGGCTCTGCCTGCGCTCGCAACTCAGAAGGATGCAACGTTTGAACAGTCATGAATTTTTCACAGCGTCTTCTGCTCCGGGGAGAAAAAGCAGCCTGGGACGTGGCTTTCCGAGGCGGCCTCCCATCACATCTCCGATGTGATTTCCAGAGGGACCCTTCGGGCACGGATGCGTCAGGGATCCGAGCGGTGGTTGTTCGCAGTGGTGCTGCGACGTGATGGCCCTGCGAGCGGCCGGGGAGAGAGGGGGAAGGTCAGATCGGATGCAGCCCGTGAAGACGGAGCTGGGTGTTCAGTGTGAACCGGAGTGTTTCGCGCAGCGATGACTCATGTGGGATCAGGAGGAGCACAGCCGCACGCACGCGCTCGCTCTGGGAAAGGTTGCTTTAACCTTTCATTAAACCTCCTATTAATTGTCGCCTCATCAGCACATATTTTGACATTTTTATCTATTAACCACCTCGATGGTTTGAAACGACTTGCTCAAATTCATTAAGTTTCTGTACGAGGGGGTGGAAAGCGTGGGGAGGCGGCCGGGCGAGGTGCCAGCACCGGGTGAAGGATGCGGGCGGCAGCCCCGGCCACGGGCGATGCGCTCGGCAGCCGTGGGACGGCTGTGCCCTGCTCCTCTGCTCAAGGCAAGATGCCACCAGTGAAAACCCGGTCTGGTGAAGGTGGCAGCTAAAAAGAAATCCTTCCCTGGGCACAACAGGGCTCTCCTGGGTGCCTGTGCACGCCGTGCGTCGCTGTTTCCCTGTCCTCTGTGTGCACCCAAGGTGGGGGTGCCCCTCTGCAGAGCAGGGCTGTGTCATTCCCGGGGATGGGAAGGGCTCCATGGCCACCAGCTTGGCTCCCTTGGGACCCCCCCTTGCTCCTCCTGGGCAGACAGAGGCTGAAGCTTCGGATCCGGGGTGCTCTGGAAACGGTGTGTGACTAACAGCCCGATGTAAATGTAATTTCATGTATTACGTGGGCACGGTTGGGAAGTTTTCCTCCGCAGCCCCGGGGTGTCACAGCCCATCGCGCTGGCACCGTGGAAGCGGGGAAGGTGCGGGATGTCTAACGCCCCGCTGACAGCAGCTCATATTTCAAAAACTAATTTGTAGGCAGACACCTGGAAAGCCAGCAGAGAACCGGTAATGTACATTTATCTCTGTAGCATCACTTTGAGTTGGCGATCGGTGTTTTGTAAGCGGTAACAGCCACAGAGGTGACAAAAGCCAATTAAATACAGTATTTTCACCAGCTGGAATGAAAGTCCGCTGAAATATGCATGTGGAAGCTCCTTTTCTTTCTTATCCCCGTCAGATCTCGCAGGTCTGTTGCATTAAACAGCGGTGAGCGGTGGCCTGAGAAATCATTTGCCTGCTAGAAATGAAATATTAAGGATCCGCGATGGATTCAGGCTGGGTGAGGTCAGGGAGAGCCCGTTTCCAGCACGGGTCGGTCCCTGCTTTTAGGGTGGTTCTGGGTTGTTAATCTGGGAGAGAGTGGTGTTCTTCCAGAGGAGTGCTTCCATGATGGAGGAGGTTTGGGATGCTGGGCAGTTAATGCCAGAACCTTTGGTTCTTTAAAATTGGTATCTCAGGTGCGAGCAGTGGCCGTGGGCTGCCTCGTCGGCTCCTGTTCAGCTGTTGCAGCTCGATGGGTTGAAATGATGATTTGCTCCATGTCATCGTGCTTTGGTGAAAGGGGGAGAAAGTAGGTCGGGATGGGATGTAGATGGCTCCTGCAGGGGAAACCGGGAGGTGGCATTAGGGGAATTCCACCTTGTTTAATGGACGCAAACCCTCGAGCCAGGACACGAGCTTCTCTTGGGCTGTTTTTCCCCTGTATCTGTTGCCGTGAGTCGCCCAGAGTCACCTTGTGTCACATCCTACCAGGTTTGCTCTGAGCGGCTCGGGCTCGCTGGTCCCCTTCTTTCAAACCCAACCCCTTCGGCTCGGCTGGGTGCACCCGGGTGGGTGCACTGGTGTGAATGCCCAAGTCTGGAGGCTTTTTATTTTCCCCAGTCAAAGCTCCTGTGAAATTGCCTGGGATCCCCCCGGGGTAAGGCATTTGGTAGCCCATTTGGGCTTTAAATCCCCTTTTAATGGCATTTTAATTCCCCGGTGTTGCGCATAGCATTATGTTTTGGCTTTTTTCATGTCTGTTCTGGTGTTGAGCACCAGTGAGATGGAGATTTCTGCTCTTTGCTTTTCTAGGTGATGGGTGGCTTGACCCTGTCACAGTCTGCTGTTTTTCATCACCTCTTGCATAACCTTGACAGGACCCATCCGCAAATCCCTGGAAAACTTGGAAGCAAAGCTGCGCCATTAGATTTTTATCTTTTGAAATCAAAGTGGCAGAGTTGAGCTGTCTGGGCACGTCAGAAGCTTTTGAGATGTTTTACCTTCTTTCAGCTTCGCTCACGCACGTCACGGGCCTCAGCACTGCTGAATCAGCGCTTTATTAATGCTTCTAATGGGTAAAGCCCCAAGTCGTTTATAGAGCCGTCCCTGGAGCAGAAGGAGAGGAGCTGAGCTAACATGCGACGCAGAAGCAGGTCTCTGGTGGCTTATGTGCTGTTCCCTGCCCAGAAAGGCAATTTATGTCCATTTTTCTCCATTTTCAAACTGCCTGGCTTTGCTGTGCTTTCCTACTGCCACCATTTCCACAAGTCTTTATCAGGTTTTGCCCCCAC
>VWZZ01001619.1:1388700-1405803 GCA_013399095.1 Psophia crepitans | reverse complement strand
TTTCCCCCCCCCCCAAACATGGGATTCCTTGAGCGGGGACTGCAGGGCTTCCCATCGGGAGCTGGCAGCTCTCTGTGTGACTCGCCCACACTTTATTTGTTTGCTCCCTCCGGGGCGTTATGGTGTAAGATAGCACCGAAACGGGTTTATTTCTCCTATTGCTTTTTTAACAGCCAGCATTTCGGAGGCGTGACGCGGTGAGGCTCTGTCGAGTGGGATCTGCAGGGCTTCATGGCTCTGCCTGCTTGCTGCCTGCATCTGCCCGTGGTTGTAAATAGTTGTGAGAGTAATGATTGCCCAGGACAGCTTCGTCTGAGCAGATTAATCCAGCTGGTGCCTTGGGTTTTGTTTTCTCTGTCCTATTGCTGTCTGTTGGCAGGGTCAGGATGCGAGCGCTGCGTGGGTTGCGGCGTGCGAATCCACAGGGGAAGGGGGACCGGGCTGCTTCCCCGTCAAACAAAAGCTCTTGTTCAGTGGGAACCCGGGGGAGGAGAGGGGACGAGTGAATAATTCATACCACAAATACTGCTACATGCCACCATAAACTGCAAATTAATAATTTAAATTCTGTCTCTGCATTCTGATGAAAGGATTTCTGGTTGGGATAATAATTAGGAGTGATCTGGTCTCGTTAGTTGTCTGCTTCTGCAGGGCTGAGGAGAAGACATAAGACAAGTCGAAGTGCTGCTTGGCCAGCGTGGCTTTGTCACGCTGGGAGCTCCGCAGACAGCTCATCCGTGGGGCCGCAGGGCTGCCTTCGGGTCAGGCACGCTGCCGCCGCCGAGCACGAACTCACGCAGGGTAATGCCCAAGGGACTCCTGTGCCTTTGCTCCATCCACCCCACAATCTGTTCCTGCTCCCCGGATCCTCCTCACGTGCGCGTGTAGAGGACGAGGACTTCACAGGTATCTCCCCCCGGGATGGTCCCTCTGCCTGAGCCCGGGGAGCTGCATCCCACCTGGGTGAGCTGAATCGAAGCCAAACTGCAACGAGCAGCAACGTTTTGTGATATAAACTCGCCTCGGTTTGTTCCTATTGAGCAGCACGGTCGCGGTGACGGACGCCGTAAGCGTTGAACCAGAAGATGTAGGGGTGTCACACGTGCGTGTGTGGGCAGCGGCGGTTTCTAGCATGGGGATGGGAAACCTTACACGTGCTGCTGGGCCAAGAAAGGCACCTTTCTTCTTACTGCCTTTGGGGAGCTGGGGCTGTGGGCTTTGGGGGGGTTAGCATCACCACGCTCTTAGAGTCATAGAATCTCCCACGTTGGAAGGGCCCCCTGAGGACCATGGAGTCCAGCTCCTGGCTCCACACAGGACCAGCCGAGTGAGAGCAGGTGCCTGAGCGTGTTGTCCCGACGCTGGTGCAGTTTGTGCTGGAAGTCCTGGGGAGAGGGGAGGGTGCTGTCGGAGTCCCGAGGAGGGGCTGTGTGGGCTGAAGTGGGAGGCAAATGGTGTCCCAGGGCTTCTGCGCTGCATGGGGGGGTGGAAATCCAGCCAACCAGCTTCTTGGGGGGGAGGTTGCGTGCCAGAGATGCAGGTGCTCTCGCTCGGAAGAGCCTGTGGTTATGGATGTGGGAGAGAAACACGATGCAGAGAGCAGCCAGGTTGCCTGCGTTGAGCAGCAGGTCAAGAGTAAGAGCACTCACACCGCCGTGCTGGGACCTTTGGTCTTATGCCTGTCCCCGGTGGGGACAGCAGGGGCTTTGGGGGGAATGCTGCTTACCAGGCCTGGGGCTGGTGGGACGTCCTGCCGCGGGCATATGCGGTGGTGGATAAGCGAGGCCGCCTCCGGAGCAGGGTTAGGATTTGTGTTCCAAATGCAAAGTGAAATCCGCTGCCTTCTGGCACGGTTAAGTTAAAGGAAAGACAAAAGTCTTTCTAAAATGACTTTAACATCCTGCTTGCTGATCTTGTAATGGTGGGTACCTAGAAATAAGAAAATCACCGAAATCTGGCGATCTCTGCACTTTGTTGCGCGGTCATGGCAAAATGACGTTACCTGGAGGGAGCTGGAATTCGGTCTTGGGGGGAAAAAAAAAAATAAATCTTAAGAGTTTGTATAGTGGCGACAGGGACAGGCTTAAAATCTCACAGAAATACAAACTTCATTAGCGCAAGATTAATTTCCCACTAGGAACTTAACAGCTCTTCAAAGAGCAGGATGAATAATTGATGGCGCGTTGGCATCCGCAGTACCTTCCTAAAGGGAGCGCGTTCGTTTGCTGACCCGGGAGGATTAGCTCCGTGGCTCCTCGCGGGAGGAGGCGGTGTCGCTCACGGCTCTGCTGGCGCTGCTGCCAGGCTCGAGGTGCTGGTGGGGGCCACGGGGTGTGGGTCGCAGTATTTGGCGGCGCCGCGGGGGAGGCCGTGGGCAGCTCTTGATGCGCCCGGCAGCGTTTGCTCCGTCTCAGCAGAGGAGCCTTTTGCAATGAACCCTCTGGCCCGGCACCCGCGTTGGTGCCCACGGGCCTGTGCTGCATTGGGTGTGCGTTAGCTCGTGCAAAGGGTGGTCTTGGGATCGTAGACTCTTCCCTTTGCTCACAAAGGCGCTTACTGCTGTTAAATCCATAATTCTTCCCATTTCTTTCCAAGCTCTGCAGCACAGACCTCTGCTGAGCGCTGCTCTCCTTAGCCGCCCCAGAAACCCCACGTCCCCGCGGGCAGAGCTGCGGCGTTTCTGCTCCAGGTAGAAGTTTCTTGCAGACCTGCTTTTCCTCTAACCTTTGCCCTCCCTCCAAGCACAAGATTTTGCCTCTGCTCAGACCGTGGGATCTGTGAGCTGCTGCTTGTTTTCTTGCCACGGCAGATCCTCCTCCCCTGCCTGCCCAGGGGGCCGGGCCGTGTCCCCAGAGGAGGGACGCGGAGTTTCCTGCAAGGGTGTTTTTTAGGAAAGGCGGCGGTGGGTGGGCTGTGCTGCCAGCACCCTGCCCAGCGCATCCTCTCGGGGAGCGGGAGGCGTGGGATAAATCAATGGATAACGAACGGGCCTGCGTTCCCCTGTCACTGCTGTCCTCACCTGCTTGTACATCAAGAGGAGGGTTTAAAACCCGGGAACCCCCACACCTCCGACGCTGTTCCGCAGGAGCAGGCTCTCGGCTCTGCCTGTAGCACCCCGGTGCGGCTCTGCCTGTAGCACCCCGGTGCGGCTCTGCCTGCCGCCGCGTTCGGACACGAGACGGGACCGAGCAGAGGGCAGGCGAGCGGCATCGCTGCCTGCGGAACAGACACGTGTACAGCAGCCATCCCGGGCACGGCACGAGCTCTGGGATGCCGTGATGTCGTTTTCTCTGTGCCTGAAATCCTGCCTATGTGAAGGCAAAGTGTTCTGGAGAGAAGAGTGAACTTTGTTTAGCGGATTCGTTTATTTTTTAAACATTCCTGTAGGATATTGTTCTCTAGCCACAGCCTATTTTCCTGCTCTTTATAGCCTATGAGGGTAACATAATAATGGGGTTAATTTACTTGCTACTGTAATTTATCAAGGCCCTGGGAGCGATGCTTGCTAGTTAGCTGTTTGGATTTCTAAGGAATCTGAAGGTCTTTTATTTTCGGTTGGTTTTGTGAGCAGACCTTCTCCCGAGGATTACGAGTGGCTTCCCGCGGTGGCTGCGAAGCTCATTTCATGCTCGAAAACGGAGCTGGCGAGGGCAGGGTCTCGTCAAGCCCCACGACCCCAGACTGGCATTGCAGGAGGGTTTTTCTGGCGGCTGATGGAGACAGCGAGCGGGCGGCGGAGGGCTGTGATCCCTGCCCGGCTGCATGCGCTGCCCTGCGAAGGATTTAAAACCGCAGCCTGCTTAATTTCAGCCGGTTCTTTCAGCTTGCCAAGCTCTTGCGGACGCAGACAGCGGGTGATAAGGGAGAGGTCTGACGGGCTGGAAGCAGCCGTTCTGCTTTCGAGTTGATCCTTTGAACTTGAGGCTCACGTGGCGTTTGCTGGCGGAGGAGCCCTGCGGTGTGAGCGTGGAAGTGGGTGCTGCGGCACGGCCGGCTGCTCCGGGCAGGGCTGGAGACGGTGCTTCCCGGAAAATAGGTGTTGGAGAGCACGAGCGCAAAGAAACAGCGTTCAGTGCTGTGGGCAGCGGCAGAAGGTGGTTTCATACTGGGGAAAGTGGGTAAAACCAGATTTCAGATTGGGAAAAGCGAAGCAGCTTCCTGGGTGAGTTCAGTCTCTCGTAGTTTCCCAACTTCTGCCTAGTTTGGGGGTTTCCTCCCCGTTGATCGAACACGTACAGCACCCGGCAGCCTGGAGCTGGGCAGCGAGTCTGGGCTGGCTGGAGCTGTCTATGTAATGACTGAGCCTCCTGCTTTCAAAGCAGGAGCATCTCTTCAGTAAATCTCCCCTTTTACAAGTAATTTGTGTGTGTTGTACATCATCCTCATCCAGGTCTTTGGCCTCAGGGCTGGTTAGGAACCAGCGGAGCCGTGTCCGGGTGCTCCAGGACTGCACCACATCTACTGTGGGCTGCCTCGCTGTCAGCACCTCGCTCCTGCCTGAGCAAACCTTCCTCTGCTCCCTGCCAAGGAGAAGGGTTCCCTAGAAAGTGCAGCACTGGGCACTATTTTTTGGGGTAGTCCAAAGGTGAGACACCCTCCTGTAGCCCAGAGCATCATCTCAGGAGCCCACACAGTCCCTTGGGACTGGAGAGCTTTGGCCTCCCCAGGAACATCCCAGCGTGGGCTGGGAGCGTGCGGTGCTTTCCACGCCGAGGGGGAGGAGATGGATCGGTGCTGGGCCTCATCCCAGAGCCCATCCCAGCCGGTTTGCCTGCTCCTGTGGATCAGAGCAGACAGGAACACTGTCACTGGCCTCCTGGCTCAATGAGATGGAACATCTTGTGCTGTTTTGCAGCTCTGCTGATGGGGCACTGAAGTGAAATTAAAGTAAAAATAAAACCGGAGCTGTAGCAGCCTGCCACACGCCTCCGAGTCCCCTCTGCTCGCTGGTGCTTGAAAGCCGGTCGATGAGCGTTGGGGGAGCTGGGGAGCTCAGGCCAAGCGTGAAGGTGTCGGAGGTGTGCTGGGAGCAGCGTGGCCCTCACTTTGCTCCCTTGGCTGATGTTGTCCTTGCCAGCTTTTCGTGCGCTGGGTAAATCTCTCCTTGGCTGCTCCGCTCAGTGCTGCAGCCGTCGTGTCGTACCACGCTATCATCTGCCTGCCCATGGTGCCTTGACACGATTCTGTGCTCGTCTAGCTTTGCTCTGCTCCCCTTCCCACCGTCCTTCCCTTTACACTGACTCCCCCTTGCTGTGCTGTTCCCTCTTGGTTTTCCTTCCCAGATTTCGCACTGGCTGCCTTCCCTGTGAAGATGCTTTTTTGGACTTGGAGCAATGTTCTTGGTAGACCTGTGTGCTGTCCCCACTCCTGTGTGGTCCTCTCCTGCTGTGCCCATCCACGGCTACCATCCACATCGCTCTGAACGTGCCCTCTGAGGAGGGAGCTGGTTCTGTGCACAGCAAGAGCCAGAAGCTAAGGGAGAGTGGAGGAGGATAGCAGGGCTTGGCCCAGGGATGGTATGAGCACCCAGAGCAGGGAGAATGGATTCCCCTTGGCTTTGGGGCTGGGAGACGGTCTGTGGTGCTATGAAGGTGCCCTGGTTTAGATCAGGTCTGCATGTCAGATGGGGGGTGCAAGGAGACCTATGGATACCATGCTGTTTGCCCTTGCCACCGCCATCCGCAGGCTGCTGTAACACATCCCGTGGCCGACTGGCATTAACGGCAGCATTCTCTGTGGTGACCCTCCAGCACGGTTATTGATGTGCAGGTGGAGATTTTGGAGCCTTTTTTCATCATCTTTTCTCGGAAAACAAGCGGAGAGGACAACGTGCCTTTGCAACAAGCCGACTGAGAGGTTTGTAGCTGATCCTTAAGTTAGCACAGGATTAGTTTGATCCCTGGGTAATGCCTTATCAGGATAAAGCGTCTTGAATTGTAAAGCCAAGGAAGCCCAAGAGAGGCGAAATCCCTTTGTTTAGGTTAAATAGAAGCGTTTTCTTGACAGTGGCTGAGGCTGGTCATGTTTTTCTTTCTTTGCTCTACAACCCTGGGAAGTGATGCTGAATTCACACCCAGCCTGGTGTCTTCACCGCGCGAGCTCTCCAGCTAGCAGGGCTGTGCGGCCTCTCCAGCTCTTCCACCTCCATTGCTGGTTCCAAGAGGGGCTGACAACTGCTTCAGCCACTGAAATCCACAGAAAACCCCTCTATGATGTGGAAAAACTTCCCGTGGGACGTGCACGCCTGCCTTCCACATTCTTTCACATCCCAAGCTGCCGGTTTTTTTCCTTTCCCTCTGCGGAGTGGTTGCCCACCGTAAATCCTTGAGTCGTTTGGGGTTGCCCAGGACTGTGCTCCTCTTTGCCTTTGCTCATGATGATGCCAAGAACCAGAAATCATGCGGGGCTCTTTATTTTCCAGGCTGATGCCTGAGCCTGCAGTGGGTAAGGAGATCTGCTCTCCCATACCTTCAGTGACCTAATGTCTTAGTCATCCATTTGCAGAGCCTTCAGCGCATCTCTAAGCGGTTGACATAGAAACATTAACCTTTCTCTTTTTTGTGTCTTTTCCCACCTGAAGAAGTCGCTTGGGTTATAAATAACTTGAGTGTGTGCAGAAGACCCGGGAGGGGAGCTGCAACCGGAGGGCTGAGCTGGCTGTGAGCTTTGAGCGTGGGCAAACTGGCAGCAAGCCCTTTCTGTTTGTTTTCCATGTAAATCTTTGTGTAACTGCTTGCTTATCTGCAAAACAGAGTCCTTCTGAGGTTTGACATCATCTTTGCAAGAGGCTGAACCTGCGTTATTGAAGCGGTGAAGTTACTGTGTCATGTTGGCAGGCTTTTCGAAGTGGAGTATTTGAAACAGATCACAGCAATGGGCTGAGTGCGTCACACAGTATCTGCTATATATAATTAGAGGTTTCCCGAGCTTCAGCAGTGACCGTGGGACGTGGTGGGGTCCCCGCTGTTTCTGGATCACGCGTGATACCGTGCGTGCTTGGCTGTGCGTTCCTGTCGGATGCTCTGGGGTCAGCAGCCCCTTGGCCGATGCGTGGCCGTACTCACCCTGCCCCAGCTCTCGTGGGAAGCAGAGACCCAAGGAGCCCGTGGCCAGAGGCTGCTCTGTCACCTCCTCCTCCCTGCGCTGGTGAGCATCTCCACTGTGCTGCAGCTTCCACCATCGGCTGCTTCTCCCTCTCCAAACAAGCACTTCACTACGCACCATCTGTTGATTTTAATTTCCCATAATTTGTTTCCATGTATATGTAATTTGTACTTTCATTAATTGTGCTGCTGAGTTTCTTATTCCGTGAGACTTGCTTTGCAGCGGGAAAATTGTTGTGGTTTCTCCCCTTTGTCAAAGCTGGTTTTGTTATTCACACAAATTAGCACTTTTGTCCTTTGAGTTTTGCTCTCCAGGCGAGTCTCGCTTAAAAAGAAATCTTTCGGAAGAGCAGTGCCAGCCCCATTTGTGCGCAGCGTCGTTCCGTCCGTACGGCCGTACCGGGCACAGCCATCAGATCTTTTTAAGAAGATCTTCCTCTAAAATTTGCTTAACTTCCTGCAGAGCAGGGACCTTTGAAGCCACCACCATCTGCAGGTGCAGCCCTCCCTGGCCCTGCTCCTGCCCGAGGCGCTCGCCTGCCTCCTGGGCAGGTGGTGTTGGGGCAGTGTGAGAGCTTTGCACGAGAGCTTTGCACAAGCGTGTGATCCCTCCTGGGTCCGATGTGTGCCCCGTACGCCTCGGTTCCTCTGGCAGTTTCACTGGGTGGAGTTACCGCCCAGTCGTGGTGTTTTAGGGGCAGTTGGGAGCCTCAGCGCCCCGTGACCCTGTACCCAGGGTGGATGGCTGCTCTGTGTTCCCCGTCTCCATCCTGAGCCTTGGCACCAGCCTTGGATCCGAGCTCCGAAGAGTTGTAGTGTTTCAATTCTCCATGCTCAGCCTCAACTCGAGGATGCAAATGCCGTGATTACCCGAGTTAGTTCTGCTTTTTATGGTGTGTTTCCAAGGCAACTGGAAATTCAGAAGACCACAAACACACACACGGTCCTCTTCTTCTGAGACCTTCTCCTCCAGTACGCAGGTAAACACTCTCAGTGACATTTTCAACCTGCTTGAATGCTCGTCTGAACAGTCCCCACCGTCCCCGCGCGGGGCTGCCAGCGGCCGAGGGGGTAACTGCCTCCCTCGAAGGCCGTACAACCCAGCCAGCTACACAAACAGGTTCCCTTTGTTCCTTGAATGTTCCCCCCCTCCTCGCTCGGAGGGGAGCGATACCAGAGAGGCTGCAAAAACAAAAGTAGGGATTTTGAACAAAGGAGGGGGGTGGGAATAGAAGTAGCCGTGGTTTGACACTTTCTGAAAATCAGGTATTTTCTGGGAGTGACCAGGGTGCTGTGCCAGTGGTGGGAGGGTGAGAAAAGTTTGAGAAGGAGGGCAAAGAAGGGCAGGAGGGAGCAGGGAAGGATGGAGCAGTTATCCCGGAGGAGCTGCACGGAAGCGGCATTGGCGGGTCGCAGGTCTCCCACACCCGCTGCCCTCCCGGGAAGGCTCCTCGCTTGGTTTTCTGTGGGGGTTATGGGAATAACTGCAGCCTAAAATGACGGGATTAACTGTAATCACAAATAATCTGCAAGGTGGGAATTTCCTTGTGGAGTCTGGATTTCCTTCTGCTTTGGAGATGGGCTGCGCAGGCGTGGTGCTGGTGTTTGGGCACGAGGGGACCAGAAACCAGGGAGGTGGCATTGCAGGGAGCTTGGTCCTGGCTCAGCAGGAGTTTACGGGAGAAGTTGGTTCTTCTGCAAATCCCCTGTGGCACCGATTCGTCTGCACCTTGCAGAGACACCGCTCTGCAGAGGGGTTTGGCGAGCCCGAACCTTTCTGAACAGACTTTGGTGTTTCACACTGCTGTGGCCCTTATTAAAAAAGCATTTCAGCTGGTGGGGACCGTGGGCTTTTCCTCTCCAGTACACTCATGAATGCAGAAATCTCTCCTCTCTCTGTTGGCTTCCCCAGGAACTGTTGGTTTGGGTTCACAGTGCAGAAGTACCCCGGGCAGCGTGGCAGGCTCTTGCATTGAGCTTAGATTAAATGAATTTAGATTAAAATGAGAGGAGTAATGACCTGACCCGGAGTCCTGCTTTGCTGCTCATGCCAGTCTTTGCTCCGCTGGAGCGCAGGAGGAGGGGCAGTCAGGGCTGTTGTAGGGTTTGACCTTACTGGGTTTTTTTCCTTCCTGTTTCAGAGGGTCTGGCAGTGGGAGTTGGATTCGGGGCTATTGGAAAATCCACGTCTGCGACCTTCCAAAGTGCCAGGTAAGCCACAACGCCGCTTCTGCTCTGCGTACATCGGGTTGTGTGCACGCCTTTGCCTCTTGGAGGTTGTCTCTGTCCCACGTTGCTCCTGTGCCAGGGTGGTTGGAGATCCGTTAATTAATTGAAGCTTGTCTGGAAGCACAAGGGTGGGCAGTGCGAGCAGAAGAAATTCCTAGTGCTGTTGCGTTTTCCTAGTGATTGTGTTTGTCGGACGTGAAAAAAGGTTTCTGTCACCCGTGCCTGGTTTCTGCAGTGGTTCTGTGCTTCTGCCTCGCTGGGCGGGTCAATGGAGCTGCGGTGGCTGATGGAGGGGGGGCAGCATGTGTGGGCACCACCGTGGGGTGCTGATGGGGAGCTTGGGTCTGAATAGGTGCACCAGATCGCCCCAGGGATTTAGGGGGTGCTGGGCTGCATCAGGAGACACTCGCAGCCTCCTCCCTGCACTGCCTGCTGCCAAGGGGTTTGCACGTATCACCCTGACACTCCTCCCTTATCCCCGTTAAACACCCCTGGCGATGCTGCCAGCTTAGCTGGACACTGGTAGCTGTCTCTGCGTGGGGAGCTTCACCCATGGGGAACTTCAGAGTGAGGGGAGGAAACAAACCCTGAAGATAAGACTGAAAGGTAGGGACATAAATCAGGTTGAGGTAGAGTGAAATCAGCCTGGGCAAGTCGCTTTTGGGGCCAGCAGCAGGAGTTTAAAGGAAAGCAAGAGCGGGAGGCGTAAGCTCGCAGGGGCTGGGTCACCCTCCCCTCCCCAGCGCCCCTGCCCACTATCTCCATGGCTCCCTGCAAGGATGCTGCTGTCTTCTCATCCTGTCGCGGCTGAGCTGGGAGCAGTCGCGGCTCCGCTCCCCGCGGAGCAGGCAGGATCCCTGGCACAGGCTCCCTGGCACAGACTCCCCACTCTCCCTTCAGAGAAATCCTGAGATTTTCCACAAAAGCAGCGTCCCCAACGGGTAGGAGCAGCTGCCGGAGCTGCGTGCGGTGACTTTGTTTCCCACTCCTGCCAAGCAGGGCTGCTCGACTCTGTGACCGGTGGCAGTGAAGGCTCCCAGTCCTCCCAGCATCCCCGCTCGCCAGCGGCCGCTCTCGCCCGGCTCCGTTTTCGGCAGTGCCAGCACTGCCCCCGTGCTACCAGGCAAAACTTGTGCGTTTCTCCGGTACTGGTGTGAACATGGGGCGGCGGGGGGTGGGGGGGAGATGATGTTAATTCAGCTCCTCCAAACCACCTCAGAGGGTCTTTGGGGACATTTTCACACCAAGTGGGAGTAAAACCAGGGTGTACAGGGTGGGTGATGGCAGGGAGAGCCCTGCTGCTTCCCCACACCTGGCAGAGCTGAAACTGGGCTGACTGGGGGCATTGCTAAAGAAACGGGTTAAGGAAGAAGTCTGGTGTGAAACTGGAGCTGGAGGAGCTGCCTCTGCTCTGGAAGAGCTGCTGGCACCTCTTGGCGGCTGGCTCGCAAACGGCACCCTCCTGCCCAGGCTCCTCCGTGTGCCTTTACCCGATGTTTTCATTCTCTGTTTGCATTTTACGCCCAAGGCTCGTGGCACACCCCGTTCCCTTCGCCCTTTCTTTAGCAGACCCACGCTGCAATTCGTCTGGTTTGGGGACACGCCGTGGGTTCACTCCGGGAATAACCTGCCCGACCCTTACAGCTTGCGGATGAACGTGCTGTTCTGTCTCAGCCACCTCGTTCCTGCCAGAGGATCTGTGGGACCCCGGGGCTGGTTTTGGGAGTCCTCCAGGTTGTCCAGCCTCTTCTCTGGCAGGGCACAAGCTGCGCTCACGAGGAGTCTGCAGAGACACGAGCAAAACCCTCTGTGCCCAGTGCCCTGTTGCATCCCTGGCTGATGGGGGACCGTCAGCACCCCGGGTGCTCCCGTTGCAGCAGGCACCATCCAGATCTGCGGTGAGAAAAGCAGGGTATGCCAGCTCTAGACGTCACGATTCTCTAACCTTTTGAAATAAAAGGCTCTTCACAAAGTCTGCAGAGGCTCTAGAGATGCTTGAACAAAAGGACTGGGGTTTTTTTCACCAGCTGCTCAGTAGAAGCTAAGAAGCCAGAAGCAGCTGGTTCTTTCTCTGTATTTACAACAGAATTAATCGTGTTAGATGAAAGGTGGAGTCTGTACCATGAAAACACCGATGCAAATTTAGTCAGCTGCAAGAGGAGACAAAATAACTTCGTTGCCGTCAGTCTGTCTGTCACTGTCACCTGCCGGCAGCCCCAAAATCTCCTGGTGTTGCCCCTCCACCGTAAAGCCATTTGGAAATATCCAAGAGTAAAATTTGAAGTGGCTGATTTGTGCTGTGCAGGCTTAAAAACCGGCGGTGGAATTAATACGTGATGTGAGCTAGCGGGAGAAGTAGAGCTAAATCTTTTGGCAGATCCAAAGGGGAAATTGCTCCCTGGCCAGCCCCGGCTCTTAGGGGACGCGACAGTCGTGATCACCCTCGTGTCCGGTGTTTGGAAATGGCGTTTTAATGAAACAGCTGCGTGACTCAGTTTCCCTCCTCCTCGCTGCTTCCCCCTGGCTGTGACTAACCGTGTTGGCACCGAGCTGAGCCGGAGCCGGGGCGAGCTGCCTCTCAGGAAGGCTTATTCCTCCAAACCTCGAATCGTGCGAAAGTATTTATGAACGCTCTGACGCGCTCGGAGCCCGAGCTAAAGATGCAGGCGCCTGGGGCTGTTTGCAGTGGCTGGTAGATGTTTCCAGGGTTGGCTGTGACTTGCCCACACTAACCAGACGACCTTCCTCGCTGCCCTGTGCTCGATGAGTAACTGCTGGCTCGCTTGGGGAAGCGCTGCCTGATTGCATTGCTCCCAGAGGGGTGAAATCTCAGCGGGAGCCTGAATTCATTCCAGCTCGCTGTAGGGCGCTGGTGAAACACGGCCGTGCTGTGTCCTCCCAGGGCTGTTTTCAGAGCCGCCGGCTTTGCAAATAAACAACGTGTTTGCAGAGAGACAAGCGGGAAGAAGGGGAGAGCACCAGCGGCTCTGCAAACCGCAGTGGGCGCCACAGCAGCGGGGTCGGGGTGCTGCAGGCAGCCGGGTGCTGCTCTGGTCTGGCCTGCTGCTGAGCAGGCTCTGTGGGTGAACCCCTGTGCGCCCAGCAGCTCCAGGGGGGGTGTTGCTCAGGGTCCCTGCCTGCCGCCGCCATCCGTCACGGTCCCAACCGCTTTGCTTTTTTCACGTAGCGCAGCCGTGCTCCCCAGCTTTCTTGGGATGGGGGTTAACGCCCCGTTCCCGATACCCTGCGGGGATCCCGCAGGGCTGTTCCTAGGCAGGGGACCTGCCCCTGCGCTGGCGTCGGAAGGTTTCTCGGTGCCGCCTGTCTCCATGCCCGCGGCAGGAGGGGTGCTGGGGGCTGTGTGGGGGCCCTGAGCAGGGCCAGGGACCGTTTTTGGGTTTTGAAGCAGCGTGAGGCCGGGTGTGCTGCAGAGAGGGGGCTGGCTGGGAGCTGCGGTGGCTGGTGAGTGCTGGCACGGGGGGTGTAAGCAGAGAGCTGCAGGCAGGGACCTGCAGCTGGTGGTCCGAGTCAGGGCGATGCTTTGGGGTTTGGTTAAAGACCAAAAGAGATAATTAAGAAGCAGGGGTGGGATTCTCAGCTTTTAAAACACCCAGTGCTTTGCATGTGCGGGCATCACCTCTGCCATTCCCTGACTCTCCGGGCGCCTGGAGGGTTCTGCCCCTTTTACCTCTGTGCTTGCAGGATCTGGCCCTCTGGGCTCCTCCATCCACCCCCTCTCCCCGGAGCATCTCGCGCTGCCTGCCAGGCCCCTGCCTGCACTCATCCGCGTTTCTTTGCTGCCACCGGGTGTGCAGGCTCCGTTCCTGCGATCTCACTCCTCTGCAGCTCCTTTCTGCTGGTGCCAGGGCTCGCCCTTGGATTACAGCCCCTCGCCTTGCAAGTTGTTTTATTTATGGCTTGTGGCGTGGGGGGAACACACTTTCTTTGACCTGTCAGGGGATGCGAGTGAAACACGTTCCCGTGCCCGAGGAAGGTGAGGTCTCAGCTGCGGGGTTGGATCTTTTCTTTTGTGTGCAGATGGATATCGGTGGTCCTTTGGCTGGGCAGCACGCTCGAACCTTTTTCAGAAAGGTGGTGCAGGTTTTATGGCAGTTTAGATGGGGCTTAAAACAACCTAACATCTGCTTTTGGGGTGCTTCCCCTGGGAGGCTGATCTGCTGCTCGTCCTCGGGTAGGAGCATCCCGCCCTCCCTGCTGTGGAGCATCCCTGCCTCTCACCCTCCCTGCTGTGGGACTGCGGTTCACCTGCCCAGTTCCTCGCAAGGGAAAGTACATCAGAAGGTCCCACAGGCTGGAAATAGCAGCTCAGGACAAAACTGCTGCGGTGACAGAAGAGGAGCGAGACCTGGAGCGAGCGAGTGCCCGGGGTGGAGGAGCGGTGCCTGTGCAGAGGAGCAGCGCCCGAGGGAAGGTCTCCTCCAGCCGTGAGCAGGGAGGCATGAGCCGCTCCTGGCTTCCTTCCAGGCAGGAAGGTAAAGAGAAGGGCAGCCATGTCTCAAAAAAGCTGTTTTACCCCCACCTCTTCGCACACTGTAGCGTGGGGAGAGGAAACCCTCTCCACCTTGTGTGGCTGATTTAACAGGAACCAGATGGAGCTGGAGCTGCTGAGATCAAGATGGGATGAATTTGCCCGTCCCTCAGCTGCTCTGGGGATGCAGAGCAGGCAGGGGTGCAGGCAGGGGTGCAGGCAGGGTTGCCCAACACTGGTGTACGTTGTCGGTGGCTTCCCCAGGACTGGGTGTAGGAAGAGGGGCCGGGGCAGGTCCAACCAATGAACCCCGGGGGGACCCTGAGTCCCTCGTCCTGTGGGGGTTGTGCCCACGATGCCGGGCAGCTGTGAGGCGAGGGCTGGGGCTGGCGGGGAGGGGATCCCATGGACTCGCTCTGCCGTCCCCTTGGTACCGCATCCCTGCCCTCGGGATCACACCCCTTCCCTCGGGACCCCCCTCAACACCGCTGCGTTGGCATCGGTGGCATCTCCACACCTCATCCCCTGCCCACGCAGCGGGAGCTCGTGCTTTGGCTGGAAACACAGGATTGGAGGGGAGGTGGGGTCACTGGGGACCTCTCTTTTTCTACACACACACCACCACCCCCATCGGAGGCTCTTCCTTTGAGAACCAGCTCAAGGGGCTGGTTATCGCCTCCCCATTCCACCTGGCAGCGTGCTGGTGCCTTGGCATGATGCTCGGGTTTGGGAGCAGCGCAGGGGAGCAGAGGGGGCCCTGGGGGTGTAGGACCTGATTCTGCTTCTGGCCCCTTACAGACCCTCCCTGTGCTATTTGCTCTCTGAAAGCAGGAGGCAGCTGGTAATCATGCTGTATGCAAGCACACAAAAGCCAAATCCATTTTCTTATGGAGCTCTGCTTCTTCCTGCACATTTTTTTTTTCTGTCAAAGAGAAATTCACCGTAAAATTAATTTCCTCGCTCAAGATTGCAAGAACTCCTGAACGTACCTGTGTTATACTGCAGAGAGAACAGAAAGCCTGTGCCAGTAATTTTGCTTTTAACAGGAGAAAGTGTTGGGAATGTCTTTAAGATATGGACCCACAGCCCCGAGGAGGTGGACGGAGGGCGAGGGCTTCGCCTCGGACAGCAGCGGCGGGGGGAGACGGAGGCGAGTGGTGAAAGCAGGACGGTTTCTGTGACTGGTCTCATCCGTGCGGTGAGCGGTGTCTGGACCTGGACGGCTCCCTCGGCTGGCTAATTTGAGGAGGAAAAGGGAATCTATTGCACAATTAATTCTAACTGTCTGGATTTTCTCTGCCAATCCCTCTCTGGCCGATGTGCTCCTCCGTAAGGAGTCACAGCGCTGTGTTTCCAGGAGTTCAGATATTCAAGGCAGCACAGACACTGGGTGATTCACTGGCTGATATTCATGGTTTTCCCCTGGCTGAGCTGCTTTCCAGCTGGGATGTGAAGCCCGTGCGTTGGGGATGCTCTTCCAGTGGGAATAATCTCCGCATGCTGGTTCCACCTCGAGCACGGGTGCGCGGGGCCCCTCTCCCCCCAGTCTCCGGGTTAGGTGTGGTGTCTGCGTGGGTGTAACCTCAGCGTGCTTCATTTTGCAGCCTCAGTGTTATTTTAATGTCATTGGTGTGTATCCTTTTAAAAATTTGGTAAAACCTTATTATTAAGGCTGGAAGGTCAAGCCCATAGCTGCTGCTGAGATGACGGGGGGCTCCTGCCTTGTCTGAAAAAGCGTTCGTCTCCTCCGGCGCACGTTTGCTCTGCGTGTTTCTCTAAACGCTCCCTGTGCCACGGTTTGACCGCCCGAGCCCGGTGCCCCGTCCCCACGCGTCCCTGATGTTCTGCATTTCTGGTGGCGGCTCGTCTCTGTGCTGGCTGCTCCGGGCACCTTCCTCCTCCTCCCGACCTGGACGGGGCAGAGCTGCTTCTCCCATCCCAGGCAGGAGAGCCGTTCGGACCTGACCGTTACAGTGAGTAACTTTGGCCGCAGGCAAGAAATATCTGTGAGTCTGACTCGAACTGCAAAGACAGAAGAAAACACGGCTGAGATTTTTCTGCGCTCTTCCTCTCCGCCAGCCTGTCGTACATATCTGTGTTAAATCCATCGCTGTTGCAGGGGCAGGGGGCTCAGGTCCCTGCTGGCGGCCAGGGGAGCAGAGGGGTCTGGATGACCTGCAGGCTCTGGGCTCCCCATCCGACACCGGCGGTTTCTGCGGAGCAAAAGCCGTGGCCGAGCCATCCCCGGCCCTGGTTGCTGCTCCTCTCCTGCCTGACACTAGGTGGTAACATCCATGTTCCTGTCGGCCTGTTCCCGGCCGATGAGGGGCTGGGGCACGGTCTCGCACCGCTGTCGCTGTCGGACGAGCCCTGGAGCTACCGGGATTCCCAAAAGTGGCTTTTTGCTGGCAGAACGCCTAGCAGAGGGCTGCTCGGTCAGAGCAGAGTGGTCACATAAGTGGAACCAGGATCAGGTTAAGTGCTGTGAATGACTTGGGGCAGATGATATACATGAAGGACCAGAAGTTTAAGACATAAAGCGAAACGTTCCGATAAGCCGTGGGTGGTCTGGGCACCGCGGCCTCGCAGGGCACTGCGGGTGCAAATCCTTTAGTGAGGTTAAATACGGTGCAGGCAAATTTTTGGCCAACCTCTCCCTAGGATGAAGCCGAGTACGTTTAGGGGTGGGGGACCCCGCTGCCTCTGGTTTAAAGCAGAGGGAGTGGGGGGGCTCTGTTCCTGGCGACGACGGCAGCTTTCCCTGCGTGGCTGGGGAGTGATTCTCGGGGTTCACGTGGATCCCCGCTAGCAGCTGGAGCAGTCGGAGGGTGAGCTGGCAGCAGGGGAACCTCTCGGTGCTTGAGCGGAGGGCAGAGATGTCACCCACTGTGCGTGTCACCCCCTCAGCACCCTCTTTTCCTGGGCACAGCGCTGGTGGGGCTGGGACCCTCCTGGGCCAGGCGGACCTGTGCCCGGTGAGCTTTTCTCACCTCAACCCCAAGTTCCTCTGGGCAGGGGGGGATTCCTCCTCCCCTCCAGCAGCACTGGGACCGCCAAATCCCACCGCAGAGTTGGTGGCATCCTCTTTTGCAAGCTGCAGGTAACGCTTTGTCCGGGGCTCAGCCCTGCTCGCCGCGCCTGCAGGGGAGGGGAGAAGCGCAGGTTTTAGTGGGTGTAACGTTTAACTCGGGCTGGCCCTTCCCCAGCACGGCTCCACTCGCAAAGTGCTTTTGGTGCCGACGGGCGTTGCGTGGTGGGGCTCCCTCCCGGCAGCAGCCCACC
>VWZZ01001619.1:1367406-1388602 GCA_013399095.1 Psophia crepitans | reverse complement strand
TATATTTTTTTTATTCCCCCCCCGCCCCCCCCCCCATGATGATGGCGATGTTTCCTCCACCACAGCACAATGGTTCCCATTCATCAGCCCTTTTGCTGGGAATGCTGGCCTTGTTTTGATCTGTTGTGCCCACAGATTGTTTCCTGTCCAGCTTTGGTAAAACAGACAGAAAAGAGGCTTCGAGTTGACAGGCAGACTTTGACTATGGCTTGGAAAATATTATTTCATGGGACAGCCTGTGCCTCCCACGCTGTGTCTCTCAGGCTGGAAAAAAAAAAAAAATAGGCTTGATTAATGTACGGAGATTGAAACCAGGCAAAAATTTTATACTGTGTTTTCTTTGAATGAATGGAAATCATTGTGGTCGGAGAGACAGCAGAAGACACAGTGGGTTTTTCTCTGCTTACACACACGCATGCAATCTCTGCCGCTTGCTTCTGAATAGATCCACAGTGGAGCTAATAAAGAGCTTGCTTGGGTAGGATCAAACTGTGGGGTTGCATCCCAAGCTCTTTATCAGATCAAGGCTCTGCACAGAAGCACCTAATAGAAAAAACCCACCGAGTGATGGGAGGGGAGGTGGGGCTGGACGGGGATTTCCATGTTTCCCTGGGATCCCAGACAAATGCTGCTCCTGCAGCCAGGCTGCTCCTGCCTGCGGCGCAGCGCGCAGCCCGGTTACAAAACAGAACTGTTGGAAGATGCTTATTAAGCACCTTTTAATTAGCCTCTCCTGAAGGTAGATGTTTATTGCTTAGTGAGAGTTAACGAGCTGGGTAGGTTTCTCAATGGCTTTTCTTTTGCAAACGGTGGAGATGGTACCAAGGTGGGATTTCACCACGGCTGGTGCGGTGCTCTGGAAGGGTTTGGTGAGCCACCAAACAGGCCTGTGGCGCCTCAGCTGCTGCGTTTCTTGTCGTGGCTGGTGAACCTCAGGCTGGAAGGCAGGAAAGGCGAGGGGGGGCTCCTGCCAACGGCAACGACATCTTCCCAAGAGAAGCTTCAGATGCAGATGTCCCAGCCCCCATGTGCAAACTGCAGATTGGCTTTAAGGGAAGAAATACAAAATTTGAGCAGAAGAGCAGGTCTTGGTGCTGGATGAAAGGAAGCTGTGTGGGTGTTCGGAGGGCGCTTTGCTCCATCGCTTGCTGGGAGAGCCGGGGCTACGGTTGGGCTGCGGTGGGACAGACATGCCGTGCTCACCCTGCTGCGGCAGCAGAGCCGATGCTCGTGTCCTCCTCCTGCCAAAACCTTGTACTTCTCTCTTTGCCCATTGGAAAACTGTTTTACTGTAAGCAGGTATTACAGCTCTTCTAGGTCGTTAGGAAGAGGATGCGGGTGCCTGGGAAGCAAGGCAAGGTGGGCTCGAGCTGCTTCCCCCCGTAGATGTTTGCAGAGCTGGATCAGGCAGCACCTCTGTCTGCGCTTCCCCCTCCCCGAGGCCTTTCCCAGCAGCTTCTGTTACCTTTGAGCTTTCCGGTTCCCGTCTGAAGCCTTAGCAGATGCAGCAGGACTGCTTCAAGGCGCTTGGTTTGCAGTGCAGGTGGGGCCTCACGGAGCAGCCCCGGTGCAAGGCTGATGGGAGGGTGGCCGCGGCCCGCGGAGCGGTGCAGCCTCCCTTCCCACTCCTTATCCTCCATAAACAAACTTACACCGCCGGCAGGCAGAAGCCAGACTGACCGCGAGGTCTTGGCTTCATCCTGTAACCAAAGAAAGTTATCTGTGTGAACAATGAAATGAGCATGACACCAAACCCCAGCGCGTCCAGCCTCTCCTGGAGCTGCTCCCGGCATCCTGCGTGGCTGGGGCTGCGGGACGGCAGAAAAGCCGTGGTGGGAAAGCTGTGTGACCTGCAGTGTTTTTATTGAACTGCCTTCAAGGCTACCAGATGTTTTCCTCACCAGGAAAACATTTGTTCTCCTGAAGTGCCTGGATATTCGTCCTGCAGACAGAGCTGTTCCCAATTTTGGTGCATTGCTGGGGAGTTAAATCTGGGGTCTTATGGCGCTTTGCTGCTCAGTGCTTGATGGGGAGAGATGCAGGCAGGGAGCAGAGACCTTGTTTTCTCATCCTGGGGTGAGGAACAGAGCTCAAATGTTTTCCTGGTCCTCAAAAAACATAGCTTGGTTTGGTCACAGCGATCCGGGTTGCTGGAGACTGGGTTCAGGGTGAATTTAAATTCTGGGGGACACATCCCCCATGCAAACCAGGTCTCTGGAACCCAGCAAGGACCCTTGCCTGCCTGCAGCACCGCCGGACCCTGGGCGATGGGTGCCAGGGGGAAGGTGCTTATGTCCCATTTTGGACAGCCATGGGGGGAGCTGTGCCGAGCTCCTCTGGCAGAGGGGACCCGTTTAGGATCGGCAGCTGCCGTCGGGCAGGGCTCCAGCCAGGAGAGCGGCTCCTCGGTAGTTCTTGGCAGTGAACTGCATCTTGAGCGGTTTACCTTGGCCTCGTGATGCTGGTCCTGCTCCTACCCGGCTAACGAGGTCGGGGTGGGTCCGTTCCCCCCGTCCCCGTGCACTGATGCAGAGTTAGGGCTCGGATCCGGGGCTGGGGGCAGCAGGCAGCCACCCTTTTCAGAGGATGCTTTTTTTATTATTTGAGTCTTGCAAACAGGCGCTTGGCTGTTTAGGAGCAGCTGCTGTTCTGGGGCACGCAGCTGGCAGAGGTCACTCCCGGCTGGGATGCTGCCGGGGGGCACGTGAAGATGCTGAGGAGGGAATCATGGAGTGGAGCTGTGCAGCAGCCGCTGGGCTCCATAGAGGTGCCAGGTGAGGATGAGGGAAACGGGGAGCATCTTCCTTCTAGCAGGAGGTCGAGGACTTGTAGGGCAAGTGGGTGCTTTGTGCTTTCCTGAAATTCAGAACCCAAAATTCAAGGCGCTCAAAGTTAGTTCCTCCACAGGGGAAAAGCTGCCCGAAGTGGTGCAGCCTGCAGTGGACCCAGGCTGAGCAGAATCCCTCGGGCTCTGTGGCTGGTTGTCTGCATGTTGGAGACTCCTTCCCTAGGTTGGTGCTGGCAGGTTTCATGGCAACGCTTGTTCTTCTTCGCTTGCCCATCCCTTATCTGAGGTGGGCTGGCTGTAAGCCCCTGGCAGCCCAGCCTCTGCTGCGCCCCAGCTCCCAGGGCTGGATGGGTGCTGTAGCCTTTATTCATTGCCGTGGGCTGGAGGAGGAGAAGACCTCCCAAAGTAGCAGGGAGGGCTCCAAAGCCTGGCTGGGAGCTGGGCTGCTGGCTGTGAATTCCTCGCTGGCTGTTCGCGTTTACATCACCATTTGTATAAATAGTCTCCCCTCCTCTTCTCTCTCACTTCTTCCTTCTCCCTTACTCAAGTGTCTAGACCGAGGAGGGTTTTTGGTTGATTTGTAATACTTAGGAGAGACAGCTGGCCTCCCAAACAACATCTGGCTCCCTGGAAAGTCTGTGTAATGGTTGCTTTCTTCTTTCTGTGGTGGTCACTGCGTCTGCAGATACAGTCTGAAGAATGGGGGATGCCTGGAGCAGCTCTGATGTGGAGCTCTGTGGCTTCTCACCCCCCTGCGACGGGTCTTCGCAGGGAGCTGCCCAGCCCTTTCCCTGGGTGTAGTGTTGGTCAACGGAATGGTTTCTGGCCAAGCAATGGCCAAACCCACCCTTGGTGCCCTTGCAAGAGAAGGCATCAGCGCTGTGTTTGCAAGAACCCGTGGGGGCAGCTGCTGGGTGCGTTGTAATGCTTCCCTCGCCCTGCACCCTGTGTTGGAGGGAGGACTCATGGTTTTCAGTGCGACCACGTTGGGTGTCTGCATCATCCTCTGGCGTTTTACGGGAGAGCGGCTGGGGAGGCAGCCCGGAGCCAGGGAGGAGCATGGAGGGGTCCCGGCGCCGGCTCTCCGCAGTGGTCCAGGCTGTGCGTGGTGCTCTGGCTGGAGGACGGATAGTGATGCAGTCACAGCCAGTGCTGTAGAGGGTGGGTTAGTCAGGAGGTGAGCTGGGGCTGGCGGGGTGAGCCCTTGCCCTTGAACCTGGTCCCCGCTCCCACAGTACCAAGCATGGGGCGCTGCTCCAAGAGCCAAACCCCGGCAGTGAGCGTTCCCGCACCCTTACTGCAAAGGTCTCTCCTGCCCCAGCTTTGATCTGCAAAGTGCACCCAGTCAGTTCCTGTTCACCCCAAAATAAAAGGGGGGTGAGGGGTGAGGAGAGAAAAAAAAGGCAGAGAAAGAAAAAGCCATTATCCATGTTTATCTTATCAAGATAATGCCAAACAGGGCTCACTGTGAGCTCCACGTCCTGGTCGGGCTTTGCAGCCCCCGTGGCCTGTTCCTCTCTTTAGCAGCCTGGTTTAAAAATAAACCCTTCAAGGAGGGGAAGCAATCTGAATGAGGAACCGTTACTGTGCAGGACGCGCTAATAGGGCCTGGTACAGCTCCAGTTGTTAGTAAAGGGTTCAGTCCAGGTTCTGCGTAAAGGAGCCGCGCTGGTGCTTTCACACTCTCCCCTGGTGCGTTTTAACAGCGATGCTGCGGGGGGGGGGAAGAGTAGAAACCATTTCAGTACTTTTAATTTTGCTCTTTGCTAATGATCCCCGTCAGGATGCAAATGTGGATGCACAGGAATCGTTCGCAAGCCCCTCTACGCAACCCTGCCCCGGCAGCGAGCTCCCGGCGGTGGGGTGGGAGTGAGTGGGGTGCTGAGCTCCGTCACGACGTCACTGCGGGCACCTGAGGGAGGATGAGTGAAATCCATATGTATTTCCATCTGTACATATGGCTGGGCTTTGATTCTCTTCAGGTTCTTCTCACCTCCTAGCAGGGAAGGAGAATAACGGCTTTATTAACTGCACTCGTCCTTCTTCCCTTGCTTTGCTCCAGGCTTTTCTCCTCTGTGCGCGGTGGGACCGTGTGTGCCGGGGGCAGGAGAGATGTGGAGGACAAGGCAAAAAAACCCGAAAAAACATCCCCCTGCCCCAGCGTCTTATTTGCACTGAGATTGCCGTGGTGTCTAAAATGCTTTTCTATGTGAAACGTGCTCGTGATTTGAAGATTCTTACAAAGCGGAGAGGGTTGGTGGTTTTGCATGAAGCTATAAACATTAATTGGCAGGTATTAGTGGGAATTTTATAGGTGGGCTATGATCCCAGCCCTGCTTTTAGACCACCCAGCTTCTCTGTGTGCGTTTAATTTTCTTTAAAAAAAGGTTTTAATAACCTTTATAAGGTTCGTATCTCCCTCCAGCTCTGGCCCTGCCCGAGATCAGTGCAGCCACATTGTTAAATCTCTCTTTATTTATGGGCGTGCCTCTATGAATATGTAAAAATTTAAATTTTCTGCAGCCTGATGCCGTTTAAAATAGAGTTAACGAGGTATCGCATGAGGGTCATCTTAAGGTGTTTAAAAATAGGTGCTTCTGACTTGTAGGGTCTTAACGGAAACCTCCTGGTGATGGTTGGAGTGGTTGGTGCTGCCAGGGAAGGATGTTCTTGGTTTCTGCTCTAAAATGGAGACGTTTCTGTCCACGCCATCGCCCTCGGGAGCTGGCTCTGGTGAGGTGTGAGCTCTCGCTGTCCCCGCAGATTCTTTTCTGTTGCTGGCCGTTTGTAACGGTTTGGTGGGATTTATGGGGTGCCTGGGGGCTCGGGGCGGCCCCTGACAGTGCCAAGCTTTTCTCCGAATGCGCTTCTTAAACAGGAAGGGTGCTGTGAAGGGCAGCACTGACGGATGTCCTGCAGCCCTCCTGCTGCCTTTTAGTGCTTGAATGGGGAAACTGAGGCAGAGGCAGGTGCCACCTTCCCAGCTCCTCGCTGTACGGGCAGGGGCTCACCCACCAGCCAGAGCATCGTCCCGCCTGGGCCCAGGTCCCCCCCTTCCCGCCTGGGTGGGCAGAGCTGGGGATCACCCGCTGGCTGCCAGGAATATTTGGGTCTTGTGCTGGTCCCTTGCTCTTGGCGTGAGTGTAACCCCAGTAAACAGAATGGGGAAGCGATGCTGAGGATGGGCAGTGATGTCTTCACCCGTTTACAATTATCTGTTAACTTTTTAGCCAGGCAGGCCGTGACTCTGGGAATGGGAATTTGTCTGTGTGGCAGATCCTGCTTGTCAGTACGCGCTGCGAGAGCGAGCGGCAGGAGAAGGGCAATTCCTCCTGGCTTGAACCTCCTGCGAAGGGGATTTTGCAGGGAGCGACGCCAGGGCTCGGTCACGTCTCCTGCTCATTCTGCCTTGGAGAGCCAGAGCCGGGCGAGGCTCGGCCGACGCTGGCCGGATCCTGCGCTCGCAGGTCCTGTTCACACTCTTATCTGCAGCAGGAGACAGCGCCGAGGCTCCCCGCGCCTTTCCTGCTGCGCAGCCGAGGTCAAGACACGGGAGAAGAGAGCAGGAACGCGCGGCGCTCATGAAACGTGTCTTTGTGCTTCGCGGATCGGGGGAGATGTGAACTTTTACCCTGTGCGTGAGTCTGACTCATAAATCAAACAGTTACATAAATAACCGGGCAGATAAGAATAAAGATTTTAAAACCCCAGAGGACTAAATAGTCCCTAGACAATGGGACCCTCGGTGCGCTCCGGCGGTGGGTACACACCTGCCAGAACAGGCTGAGGACCGTCGGCCAGCCGCACACAGCCGCGGCGTCTGTCGCTTGTTGCCCGCCCTGGCTGCCGTCGAGGTTGTGAGCTTGCTCTTGCTGTCAGCTGCTCGTGCTGGGGTGTCCTGACTCGTGTGAGCCCCCCCCCGCCTTTGTGGGGATGAGGAGGCCCCCCTTGCCCCAGCCTGGCAGCGCCTGGTACCCGTGTGATGACCCTCGCTTGCCCCACGTATCCCGTGGGATGCTCTTGCACCCTTGGGCAGCTGCCTCCGAGGGCTTGCCCACCTTCGTGTGCCTGTCCCCGGTCCCCTGGGCAGTTAAGCTGTGGTGATAACGACATGGTGGTTCACGTGGGAAGGGTTTTGGAGGGTCAGTCCTCCTGGGAAGCGCAGGAGGATGCAACGACCTTGGGATGAGGGGGGAGCTGAGCTTTGTGGTTGCTATCGGTTGAAGTGGGATTTGGGAGGGGAGGTGGGATAGCGCCCGGAGCCTTGTGCGAGCGTAGTGAAGACACGTGTGCTGCGGGCAGGACACAGAGCGCACCAACACGCAGCAGGCTGGCGGAAAGGAAAGGGGAAAAAAAGTCCTGCGTGGTTTAGCTAGGTGATGTAACCTGGAGATGGAACCAGCTTGGGTACGTGAATGTGTTTGGGTGCTCCGAGCACAGACCTGTCCCCATCCCTGTCGCCTCTGTGGGCAGGATGTGGCCGACCGGGTGACACGGGGGCTTCCCCGTCCTGTGGCCCCCGCCCTGCCCGAGCCGAGGTTTGCTGGAGAGGGGCAGCGGGTGGCAGCCCTGCCCCGGGCTGGCCTGACACCCGTGGGCATTTATTTCGGGAAAGCCAGAGAATTTCTTGCTCTTCAGGTAAAGTTCACGTCCTGCTGCCGCAGCCAGAGGGGACAGCAGGTTTTATGACTTTGAACTTGACGTACGTGCCTTTGGGATAAATTAAGGGTGAAATTTCCTAAAATTGTAAATGTTTACTGCGTGCAGACCCAGAGCAGTGTATATTTCAGGCTGGCAGAGGGCCAGGCAAGCAGATGTGACACAGAGCAGGCGGCACACTGCTTAGCGCCGAGCGATTGACTGGGAAGAGGTAGGGAAGTGGCTACCAAGAAGCAGCACCGAAAGGGCCAAGCACTGGGGGAGCAGGCGTTGTCTCCACTGGGATGTGCCTACCATGCACGGCTTGGCCGAGACCCAACGTGAGGTTCTCCACTGCTGGGAGCAGGCTACACAACCGCTCAAACCCGTGCCCCTTTCGTCTTGTGCTTTTGGGGTTCTCATTGGAGAAGGGTGTCTGTTCGACCATCCAGCCCGTCCCCACCTCCTGATCTCTGCAGATCTTCCCCTGGTTTATGCCCAAAATTCTTTCTTGCTGCTTCTGTTCCCTTTGGTTCCTTTCAGGTGTACTGGCTGCCGTTGGTGCCATTCAGAAAGCACCTTGCTCATGGCATGGCTTGGGTGGAGGCTCTGCTGTCAACTTCCAGATGAAAACAGGGTGCCTAATTTTTTTCACATTTAACTCAGCTATAAGTTCCAATCAGCCCGTATGTCTGCATCACTGGGAAACCGCGCAGTGGCTACCAGCCTGCTTGTTTCTCTGGCCGTGGGGAAGAGGCCTCAGGGCTTTGAGGCTCCGGATATCGTGAGATGGGTGGCACATGCTGGGGTCATAGAATCACTGAATGGTTTGGGTGGGAAGGGAGCTCCCAGCCCACCCAGTGCCACCCCCTGCCATGGGCAGGGACGCCCCCCACCAGCCCAGGCTGCCCAAAGCCCCATCCAACCTGGCCTTGGGCACTGCCAGGGATGTGGATAAGTTCCCACGTTGTTCTGTGCTTTTCTGTGTCCCCACGTCTTGGTGGCTGCGCTCTAGAGGAGGAGGCACAGTAGGTTTGTACCCCCCTTTTATTTTTTTAATGGTTTTGAGTGTTTGAGATGAAAGACACTGCATTATCAAAGGGCAAATCTGCAGGAATAGCGTCCTCCCACCTGCTTTTGCAGATTTGGCCTTTAAAAGGTCGGGCACCTAAAGCAGAGGAGTCACCTGGCGCCCTGCGCACCCGCGGCTGGCTCAGGCTGGCTCCTGGGCACCGGAGCATGGTCCGGTGGGCACCGGGGCTGGCGGGGGGACCTCCACCACCCCTGTGCCCCCCTGCAGCTCCCCAGCCGCCTCCTCGCGTGAGAGCAGAGCGTGCCGGCAGCTGTGTTTAACAGGTAGGGCAGGTATGGGGAAACGCTCAGGGCCCCGCGCTCGCCCAGAGCTCCTTCCCACCTGCGAGCCCTGATCAAACACCTCGACGGGCGGCCCGAGTGGGAGCCATGATGTAATCTTGGGAACCCAAAACAATCGGCCCTTTCATGGCAAGACGATAACAATCAAAACAGTATGTAAGGGCCTGCCATGCAAGAATACACATGCACATTATACACTGGAGGGAATTGAAAGCCGTAGTGAAAAGGGGCTTGTTAAGAATATGTAGCCTGCTTTCATAATCAGTTTGTAAAAGAATAGGCCCTTGAAAACAAGGGTTTAGGCTTATAGAAGGCTTTCTGTGCCTTGACCTTGCAAATATGCAGAGATGCCAACTTTTTTTTGAAAGTGAACTTGGAGTCTCCCAGCGTGGTGCCATAGCAGTTGGCAGGCGAGCTGGGGGTAGGAGGTCCAGCCCCAGTACGTTCCCGAGGGACGCAGAGCCATTCCCTCTCTCCACAAGGAGCTGGTCCTCAGTGGAGCTCCACCAGGATGCCATGGTTTTACCTTTTTTTCCCTTAAAACTTCAGCCCTGGGCTCTGCTGCAGCAGCGGGTGAGCCAACGCAAGGGCAGACCCATCCATCCCGTGAGACCCAGCATCACTGGCTCTCTGCAGAGCTCACATGTAGATGGCACGTGTCCTAGTGGTGTTCCTGTTCCCAGATTGAAAAGGCTATGGCAGATGTCATGGTCATCACTGCTGTTGTATAGATGGGGAAGTTGAGGCAGAGAGCTGGGAAAGGTAACATGTCCAATGCACGTCGGCTCCTCGATGCTTCCAAGGACACCTGAGTCTGTTGTGCCCAAATGGAGGAGACACCCAAGTGACATTCCCATGCTGCCCAGGGTGCTGGTGGCAGACCCGCTAACGGGACACGTGCATCCCCAGGCAGAGGCCAGTGCAGTTTCCCCTGGGCTCCTCTTTTTTCAGCTTAATGCATGTTTGGGGTTGGGGATGAGCCGTGGTTATCCTCCCTGTCTGCAAAATGTCTTCTAGCTGGGCACAGGTGACCCATCAGACCAGATGGGATCTGCTTCTACCACCTCTCTACCAGTTATTCCCCACCTTCCTTGCTTTAGTGACCACAATGTCTCTAAACATTCCATCCCGATGATCGTCCCTCTGGCTCGTCTCCCTGTTGTCATCGCCTCTATGTCCCGTAGCCCACTGTGGGCACCCAGAGGCTCGGCTTCCCTGGGCCAGGCTGCTCCGGTCTGTCTTTGTGCATCTGTTTTTCAATGTGTTTCTTTGCAGTCGGGGGAAACCTTCCAAGAATCCCCACCTATTTCCGTAATAAGGACGCCTTTGTTTTCCTCATACACAATGCAGCTTTGATTCAGTTGCTTTCTCACCAACCGTGTTGCCGTCAGCTCGACACCGGAGCTACGGAGAAGGTGTGAGGTGTGCACGGCTCGGTGGTGAAGGGGGAGAGGAGTGTCCTTTGGAATGGTTTTATTTCACAGTCGAGGCATCAGAGGTAAATCGGCTTTGCCTCAGCACCCGGACGTCTCCCGAGATGCTGCGCTGGGCAAACAGAGGTGGCCCCTGAGCAGTGAGTGGAGGTACCCTTCGTGCAGTGAACCGAGGCAGAGCAAATAGGAAGGCTTATGTGTTCCTGGCCTCCATGTTGTCACGGAGTTATCCTCATCCTGATGAGATTAGTGTCCTTGGGAGAGGCTCAAAAGGCCCCAAAGTCCAAGAAACGTTCAAGGCAGAGCTGTGGTGGGAGAAAGGGTTGAAGGAATGAGTGGTCCTAGTGGCAGGGGAGCATGGTCTGGGAGAGCAGAAGACCTTTGCGGGGATGTGGAGGGGCCAGAGGACAGGAGATGATACGGGGACTTTCTCAGTCCTTTTTTTTCCCCGTGGGTGTCCCAAGGCAGGAGCGAGAAACCCCACGCTCAGGGACAGCGGTGGCCTTTGCCTCTTGCCCTGCTGCTGACGCTTTGTGTGCCTGTGCCCGATGCCTGCCCCGAGTGCCGGCACCCACGCGGCGTGATGCCGGCGCCTGCGTTTCTGGGGAAAACACGTTAAAATCTTGACCTGGGAGGGGGACACCCATTGCTGCCTCCCTGCCAAGGGCTGGGGGCATTGGGTGGCCTCACCCCCAGGGTCCCTGTCAGCGTTGGAGCACACCGCGACTCACTGCACGCTATGGCACGTTGCTGGCCGCGCTGCCTGCGTGCCGTGGCACGTGGCACGTCGCTCGCGGCAGCCCGTTGCTTGCCGTACTTGCCAAGCTGGCGGCAGCCCCATCCCTGTCCCTGGGCATCCGGCGTTGCCGTGGAGGTGGCCCGAGCTGTAGGGCTGGGGCTGGTTCTTGCTATCGGGGAGCCCTGATGGGCTTTGCTGGGGGTTTGTGTGGGGAGAGGAGGGGGGCGAGCAGGGGCAAACCCACCCGTCCGGATCATTCCCCAGGTTAAATTCCCCTTCCTCCTGCCCCTCGGGGCTTTCTCTCCCGGGGGGCTGCTGCAGGGCGAGGGGTCAGCGCGGGGTTCCTTCCTCCCGGCGCGACCGGGGGCTTGGGGGGGGCTCGCTGCCGTGCCCGTACAGGCCCCTCCATTCACACCTCCCTCTCCCACCCCATTAATTTGTTGTGGTCGGGGCCAGTAATAGCTGCTTTGTGCAAAGACGAGGGAAGGAGGAGAAAAAAAACAACCCAGCACACAGACAGCGGCTCTAGTGTTTTCGAACAGGGATGTTTTTCCCCCTCCGTTCTCTCTCTCTCTTTCCCTTGAATAATGTTTTTGATTGTAATAGCCTGTCCTGGTTAGGGAAACCCACAGCCTCTCCCCCTTCCCCTCCCCTCTTCTGTAAACCCTGGTAGAAGTTTAAACAACCCAGAGAGATTTTTCTCACCAGTCTTATTTTACTAATAGGAAGCAAGTGTTTGAAGCGAAGGGAGCTTGCAGCTGCTGGCCAGGGAATAACCGACCTTGCCGAGAGGCGCTGGGGTCCCGCTCGGAGCCGGGGGCTGGGGCAGGTCGCAGCCCGGTACCTCGCCGTTGGAGCGTTGACCCCCCCGGGACAGTCGTGTTCCTGGTGTCCCCCCAGGGAGGGGACACAGCCAGCTCCACCGACACACACCAGCGAAGCCACCAAATGCTCCAGCTGTGGAAAAAGTTATCGTTAGCTCTTGCGGAGCTGCTCAGCCCAAGGAGCCAACGCCACAAAACCCGAGCCCCGTCTCGTTGGGTGTTTGCAACACTTTCGTTCCTTGAGCGAAGGAGAAAACCCCTCATCCCAATTTCCTGGTTTTCACCAAAAATCTGAAACTTGTGCTGAGCTGGAAGAGACCCTGGGACAGGAGGGAAAGGACCATTCCCAAGGCTGGAGCAAATCCCAGCTGAGGATGGGTGACGGTGAGGGTGGGGGTGCTGGGAGCAGCCTCTCCCCCCATGGGGTGCTGGTGCACGGAGCTGGGATGCTGCCTCTGGCATAGAAGATCTGACAAACCCTCCCACTGCAAATCCAGCTTATTTGACAACCAGCTATTTGTGGAGCTATTTCCATTTTGGAGGAGCTCCGGATGATGTGCGGTCCCACCGTGGGGTCACGGCGCCCGGGAGGCTCCCGGTGCTCTGAAGGTGGATGCTGGAACCTCACCTCGTTCTCTGCCCTTGGCCGTCTCTCCAAGCAGCCCTTTGGTTGTCAGCTCTGAGAACCGTGTTTTCTGCCCCTGGGGAGAGGGGGCTTTGCTTGGAGGGGTTCAAGTTCACGGTGCCCGCCTGCCTAACCCCCCTGTACCAGGCTTTTTATCTCTTGTGCCTGCAGCAGTGGCCCTCCCAGCAGCCTGCCTCCGCCTGCGCTGCTGTATCGGCGGACAGACCAGCTCTGCCCTCCGGCTGGTTTTGGCTCTGGAAGTCCAAGTGCCGCCTTTCTGTAGGATGCAGGAGAAGGGAGAGAAAGAGAGAAAGTGAAATCCTGTGGCTAAGATATACGTCGTCTTTCCTGATGAACCCCACGGCTGTAAGGCTCCTGCAGGGCTGGTTATGGTTAAGGATGGTGCCGGCGAGAGCTGGAGCAGGTTATGGGAGAGGGACTGGCTGCCTGGGCTGTGTCGGGGCCCCTCTGGCAAAGCCCCCCGGGAGGGAGGACCCCCGACACTCTGGGCTTCCCTTCCCTGACCGGTGGGGCCCAGGGATGCTGGTGCTCCTGGGAAGCCTCAGGTTGGAAATGCCTCGTGGGGCCTCCCAGGACAGGTCTCATCTCCTCCATCTGGTCTCTGTCGCTCCCGGGGCTGGTGCTGAAGCTGACTGAATGCTGTGGAGCCCTTTGAAGACGGAGTTTGCTGTGTTTGTGTTAAACATTAGCCCGGCTAGCCCCAGGGCTAGCTGCGCGGCCGTTCAAAAAGCCTATCTTTAATAATGTCGTCTTTTTTTCCCTAGCTCCCAACAGCCTACCCCAGGCTGTGCTTTGCACTTTATATATATATATCTCTCAAATATTTGTGCTTTTCTGTGTGGGTAGGAACTTAGCAATCGGGATTGGGATTCAGAATTTCCCGGAGGGCCTGGCCGTCAGCCTGCCTTTGCGCGGCGCTGGATTTTCAACGTGGAAAGCGTTCTGGTAAGCTTTCTGGTAAAGTTCCTCTTTGCCCATGGAAATGAGAGCCCTTGGCCAGCAGCTCCCGAAGAGCGGGCGCCTATAGATTTCCTCCCTGTATCCATTTGCATTGCTCCATCTTTGAGGATCCCTTGGGATGGGCTTGCTCCAAACCCGCCGGGTCCCCTCCTGGTGTCACCGAGAGCCGCTGCTGGGAGCGCTGCTGGTTTCTAGCTTGGAGGGGGGGTGGTGAGTGCTGCCCTGCTCCCTCCACAGCGCCCGAGCTCAGGTCCCAGCCCCTGCCTCCCAGGGGATGCGTCCGTGATCCCGATGGGTCACCCCATCCCACTTCAGCTGCCTGTGGTGACCTCCCAGATCCTGCCCTAAATGGGGGGGATTTAATTATTTTTTAAAAATTTTTATTTCGTTTCATTTTTTTTCTCTCGCTTCACTCTGGGCTGGATTTCAAACCCACTTTTTATTTTTTCTTTTCCCTTTTCCCTGAGGTGAAAAAGCCAAGGGCATGAACCCTGCGAGCGCAGGGCTGCGTTCCTGCCCGTGCACGTGTGCTCGGCCGGGTGATGGATGGGCGGGCAGGGGGGTGGCTTGGAAACTGCTCCCGCCAAAGCTTTGTTTTCTTTTCCTCCCACCCACCTCCCAGTCAGTAAGTGCAGCTGGTGCTGGGACTTGCACTGGGATTGCTGCTGCCGGGAAGGGAGTTCCCATGGTCTGGAGAGTTTTCTGCATTAGAACGGTTCTAGAAGGAAGGGAAACAAGGGGGGAAGCACAATTTCATCCTGGTTGAGGCTGTGGCCAGATGTTCTCCTTGGGACTGAGCTATGCTGGTCGGAAATGTTTCCTCTCTGGCCCATCCCTGCCCATGAGCTGGATCCCCAAATCCCACAGAGCTGTTGGGGGGAAGGAATTGGATCACGCCTTAATTCCCTTCCTGGAAAAATCAGCTGAATCGCCTGTTTAAAATAATCCAGGTGGCTTGGCTTGGTGTGGTGGGGTGGCCAACCTCCTCCCGGGTACGGTGGGGATGGGCAGCCCCGCGGGAGGGCCGTGCCGCCCCTCGCACCGCGTCCCCGGTGCCTTTTAGTCTGGGTCTTTTGCAGGTACGGGCAGCTGAGCGGCATGGTGGAGCCCTTAGCTGGCATCTTCGGTGCCTTCGCCGTGGTGGTGGCAGAGCCCCTCCTCCCCTACGCCTTGGGCTTTGCTGCCGGAGCCATGGTCTACGTGGTGATGGACGATATCATCCCCGAGGCGCAGACCAGGTGAGACCCCCGTGGTGACAACCCTAAAGGCAGGTACGTGGGGAGGCGCCGAGCGCTCTGGAAGATCCCTTCCCTTGCCTGGGTGAGACCTAGAGCGGCGCTTCCCTTATCCGAAAAGCCGGTCCTGGCTCCCCGGGGCAGACGCCTTCCCCTTTCCTCCCCGCAGCGGCAACGGGAAGCTGGCGTCCTGGACCTCCATCCTGGGCTTTGTGGTGATGATGTCCCTGGACGTTGGGCTCGGGTAGGGCAGCGCCCCGCTCCCCAGGAGAAGACTTCAGAGCCATTTGTGCAGCGGCGTTTGGAACTGGACACACATTATCCTCTAGACTTTTTTTTTTTAACTTTTTTTATTTTTTTATCTGTTTTGGTGTTGATTTCTTCTAATTTTATATCTCTTCCTCCCCTCCAACGTCATGTCGATGGTTTTCAAAGCACAAATGTGGGTGGTTCCTCGCAGGTCTTGGTTTCCGTTTGCCACCAGATTTTCTTTTCCTCTCGGGAGGGTCGTGGGACACCGCGTCGGCTGGGCTGCAGGTCACCCTGTCCTTTCCCTCCCGCGCCGGGCTGGTTTCTCCGAGTCAGGTTGCTCTGGGTTTTGATCATCTTTGTTCTGTAGAAGATTAGAAACTCGCTGTCGCGTGTTTAAGCTGGCCTGTGGGTAAGTGCCAAGGCACTGGAATGGAGTAAACTCCTTAGAGTCTCAATTTCCAGACTTCTTTTGAAAGGCAGGTGGAAGGCGTTAGGGCTGGGATAACACGTACAGCACTCTGCGGGATCGCAGGTCTCGTGCATCCTGCCGGTCCTTGGGAATGTTGGAGGGTATTTGTTTTGATGGATGCAAATAGTCCGGGCAAATAAAAATGAATTTTCTTGGGATCTCTGTAGGAGGGAAATGTCATTTTTTCTTAAGTTCATCTCCCAAGTGGAGCTTTGTTTCAATACGTTGTGTCCAATACCTCAAGGTTTTCTCTGGAAAAAAAAAAACCAAACCCGAAAACAAAACCCAGGAAAGAAGAACGTTTGTGGTTTCTAGCATGTCCTCTCTGAAGAGGCGCGGTGTGGTCATCCGTGGCGTCGGTGCTGTGCCGCCTGGCTGGTGTGCGGCGGGGGACGCTTCCCCGTGGGCCCGTGGCTGGCTGCTGTTCCCAGTGGTTCAGAACTGGCCTGAGACCCAACGCAGGTTTCTCCCGGCGGTGGACCTGGTCACGCTTCACCCCGCAGAAGAGCTTGGAGCTGAGCCTGGACCCAAGCGTGCCGGAGCTCTCGTCTTCCTGAGCAGCGTCGGGATGAAAAAAAATTCATCGGGATGAATTAATTATCCTACCTGAAGGGCCAGAAACGCGCACCGTGTGCACCTGCCTCTCTTGTTGAACAGCCGCTCCTGAGCAGGCAGGATTAGTCCCTTCCAGGCTGAGGAGCAAACCCTGCTCATCCCTCCCTGTACCTGGGGCGCGCTCGAGGGAGGAGCAAAACCCCCAAGGCGGAAGGATGCTGCAAACCGCACCTCCCCCTTCGCTAGGGATGCTTCTGCCTTCGGTAAAAAGGGGCTCCGGGACCCCTCGGCAGGAACAACCAGATCGCCTGGCTGCAGCCTGCGTCTCAGCCCCGGGGCTCTCGGGGGCGCGGGGCTGTGAGTGCGGTCACAGAGCAGCAAAGGGAACGGGCTTGAATAGACTGAAGCTGGAGCCATGCGGGTTTGGTTGGTTCTTTTTTCTTTGATTTTTGGTTGGATTCCATTTGTACTTCATTCGTGTGTCACTCTGGATGATACAAAACTACTGTTTGCCAATGAATTTGACCTTTTAACTGTGATCGGTTTCAATAAATGGGAAATTCAGAGTTTGCACTGACGTACTTTAACGCCGTGAAGCCGTACCTTTGGTTTTCCTCCCTCCCTTCTGCTGCGTTTCTTTTCTCCAGCTTAATCGTTCCTGGCTTGTCGAAGGTCCTGCCTCTCCACCAGGAAGGCAGCCTCTTGGGGAAGAAAAAAAAGGGGAAGAAAAGTGGAAGAAAGGCAGCTTCGCAGGGCTTCATCCGGCCATCGCGTGAGTGTTTGCTGCTCGCTGCTTGCGGCAGCCGACCGGCTCGCCCCAGCTCCAGCGCCTGACACCGGTTCCTGCCTTATGACTCAGAAAAAAGCAACTGCAAGAAATCCCCGGGGGGGAAAAAGCAGCTCTGCCTGCACCGACCTGGGGTGTACGCACGCAGGGGTGCACACACGTGCACACACACCACCACGCGTGTCGGTGCTGCCCCTGGTTCGGCTCAGCCCTGCGGGAGGCTGTGACGGCGTCCCGTGGCCCTGGGATGAGCTGCAGGGGTGATGCTCGTTTGGGGCAGCCCCGAGCGCTGCTGTCCCCGAGGACAGGGATGGGAAGGGGGACCCGACCTTCCCTGGGATCCGCGGGGCTGCGGAGATGAGCTGGGTCTCTGCACCGGGGAAGTTTGGGGTTACAGCCCTCAGTGGGAAAAGCGAGAGGTGTCAGGACCCTCTTTGTAAAACCAGGAGGTGAGAGCTGTCCCTGCCATCCCCGGGCAGGAGGGCAGCAAGTGTTTCCCAGTCTCCTTCCCAGTGCCACCAGTAGAAAGGCTGAGCAATCCCCCACCCCTCTTCACCCTGTTTCTAGACACACCAGAAATGTTTGTAAAGCTTCTGTTTTCAGTTGAAAGGCTTTGAGTGAAACTTAAAAGCTTTGGGGCTGTCCACGGGTCGGGGTTTCTCGCAGGCTGATGGTGATATTTTCTTATTTGATTTCTGGCGTGTGGTGTGAGTTGGTACAGGAAAAAAAAAAATACATTATACATTTAAAGGCAGCCTTGTAATCAGATTGCTGAGAGATAATATCACGTAAAGCATTTAATCCTGCTCAGATGTAGTCAGCCGAGATAATTAACGTACATTGGACCCGGAGGAAGCGAGTGGGGAGGGTGATGCAGAAAGTACATACAAAAATCCTTCTTTTCTGTTTGTACCCTGGAGGTGAATGAAATTATATATCTGTTCCGTGGTATGATTGAAAAGCTGGCCGGGGGCCAGGCCTGAAATTACCCGTGGAAACAATAGCTGTCGATGAAAAGGTGGAGCTCGGCGCGGAGGCCATATAAACACACAGCCAGGGCCCGCAAAATGGAGCCGGGCTCTGCTCACCGGCCGGGAGGAGCCGGCTCTCGCCCGGACACCCGGCTGCAGGGAAGCAGAGAGGTTACCCCGTGGTTGGAGCCGGGCGTCGGGAGGCCGGGGTGTGCTCGCCCCCGAGCCCCCGCTGGAGGTGCGTGCCGGGACGCGGCTGTGCCGGCGGGGGGCTCTGGCAGCGGTGTGGTCCCTCCCCATGGCCGCCAGACCCCTTGGGAAAGCCGCCCTGTGTCAGGAGCCCTGGCCCACGGCGCAGGCGGACGCGCGCTCGTGGTGGGCACGGCGGGGGTGTCTGTCTGTCTGTCTGTCCTTTTGCCGGGTGGCAATCACCCTTCGAGGGGCACCACGGGCCCTGGACCCGGTTGAAATGTCCTTTTTGCCCCTCACAAGTGTAACATTGAACCCCAGCATCGGTGCTGCTGCTTTCTCTCCCCCTACTAATTTTTCCAGTAGAGTCTCACGCGTACAAAAATTCTTGGCTTTTACCTTAAAATGGTCATAACTTTTTGCAGTGACGGGAGGAAAACTTAAACTGTGACTCCTCTCCATCCCAAAGCCTCAACCCCCAAAAGGGTAGGATCTTTTTCTAACCAGTGCATGCGTGTGCTCTTGCCATGGGGCTTAAAAATAACCCCAAACCCAGGCTGTGGGCTGCTCGCTGCTGCTTTCGTGGATGATTCTGTGGTTTTGCAAGCCCTGCTAAGGAAGGGGGGTGACCCGAGTGTTTGGCTGAGAATGGGAAAATCCCCCGGTTCCGCACCGCCCCGGAGGTGGCCGCGTTTGGCAGCGGGTGAAGCTGCCCCGGGTCTGGAGCTGGTGCCGAGCTTCGGCAGGCAAAGCTGCTGCGAAAGAGCCGGGCAGTGCGGCACCGGGGGGATTTTGGTGCTTTTCTTGTGCTTTTCTTTCAGAGGCTGAACCGCCGAGATGCTTTCCTTGCAGGAGGGCCGTGGGCATCCTACCCGCTCATCAGTTAATGCTTGGTGAGAAGTCGGTGGAGGAGTCCGCGGGGAACCTGCTCTGCGGACGGGAGAGCTGCCCGGGACGCGCGTCGGGCTGTGCCTAAGTGGCAGATGGAGAGGCTGCTGATAGCTCGGGCGCACGGCACCGCACGCGTGTTTGCCGGGGGATTAGGGCTTTGGAGAGGGGATTATTTGGGGCTGTGAGGGCATAATGCAAAGCGTTGGGCTTCCTCCTTCGAGGATGTGGCTGATCCATCCTGCCCAGAGCTGTGGTGCAAGGAGAAACCGCCGTCTCCTTTGCTCCAGGCAAATCCCACCTTAGTCCCTGCCTCTGTGCAGCTCCCAGCGGGTGCCAGGGTGGCACGTGGTGGGCATGGAGGTTGGCACCGCGGCACGACGCCGGCTTAGCTGCCGCTCTCCCCTCCCGGACAGCTCCTTCTCCCTGCCCGGCTCGGCTCACTCCCGGCTGGGGAGAGCACGGTGAAGGGCCTGGCTACGGTTGTGCAACCAGGGCAGGGAAAGCACCCCGTTCCCCACGCCGGCGTGACGCCGCTCACGTCGCCCCGTGTGCGATGCCGTGAGTCAGGGAGCAGGAATGGGCGGGTGGGCCCTCCGCGGGTGCTGGGTGCTCGCCGGCCCGCGCCGGGGTGCTGGGGAAGGGAAGGCGGCTGCGGTTTGCAGGGCTGGGCGGGGACAGAAAAACCCCAAGCGAGGGCTTTGCACGCAACCGAACAATAATCCCATTATTAGGGCCCACGCCGTCAAACAAAACACGGCACAAAACATTACTCGGGCTTGCAAGATGCGCGCCCGGGGTAGATCGTAGCACCTGAGTCATTGCTTATAAAGGAATGGATTTCACCTCCCTCCCCTCCCCTTAGGAAAGAAGCAATTCAACCCTTCAGACAAAATGACTTCTATTCTTTGTACGCGGACTTTGTTGTACTTGGCAACGAGGCTGCAATTAAAATTGAGACGCTCGCTCTCGTGCGCACACACAGGCTCCAGGCTCCGAGCTCCAGAGCAAACTCTGGGCTCCTCTTCCTGCTGGGAGCGTGCTCGGGTGCCCCAGGCCCATCGCTCTGGCCCTGGCCGTGCCACGTTGCCTTGCTCCATCCCCAGCGTGGAGCCCTCAGCCTCAGGAACGAGCCTGGTTCTGCGGGGCGGGGGGGGAAGAAAAGAAGTTATGGCTCAGGGTGCCCTTTTCCTCATGTAGTTATGATGGGATCGTTGGGTTTCTAGAGCAGGTTTAATGCCAGTCTCTCTTTTTAGGTAAATACGGGCTCTCTCTGAGTAGGTGTATGTAGTATTGCACGGCCAACAGCCCTCGAAAACTACGTCCTCGTGTCCGTGCTGGGTTGCTGGGCCTGTAGCTCGGGGATGATCGCCTGGTTGCCTTTCTCCTGGTTGCTTTACTTAAAAAAAAACTTCATTTCAGCTGACGGATAGAAAGGGGGCGACTGCGGAAGGGCCTGAGGGACGTTCTCTGACAGCAGGGTGAAATGCCACCGGCCCAGCGATGGCTCCGCTGCAAATTCTTCAGTCTGGAAGGTTGTTCCAAATGGAAGAAGAGGGAAAATCACACACCGTGGGATCTGCGTACCGCACCGCTCCAACCTTAGGACCGCTTTCCCTGTTCTAAGGCTCTCACAGTGCGGAGGGCAGTTGTTTGTGCAAGACCAGGGAGAAAACAGTCTTAGTGCATCCTCGGCTGAGATTTCTGGGATATGTTTCTGTGCCGTATAATCCTACAAGGCGGTTCTTGAGAGCAGGAAACTGAGCCTGAAGGTTTATTTTAATATAATCTTACAAAATGCTGATGATAACTAAAAAGCTTTTGTGTCCAGAGCTGCTTTGCGTGGGGGGAATTGTTTAAATCTCTCTCTTGCCTTCTTGTGTTCTCACAGGAACGACGAAAGCGTTACAGACCCGACACGCGCTCTCCTCCCATCTCATCTCCTACAATCCTTCTGCTGGGCCTGGAGCAGAAAACAAAACCGCCCCTCCAAATCCCGTATGGAAATAGGAGGGAAGAGAACGGCCTGGCTTCGCTTTCCTTTTACTGCAAAATAATTCCCCTGCCATAAAATTACCAGGGAGAGCCAAGGGAAGATTAGGTCATAGGGAAAAACGCGGGCTGGGAAACAATGGAGGGAGGTGCTGGTAACGGCCGGGGTGCGGGACTCCCCACCACCCCACGCCGCCCCCAGGGACCCCCACCTCCACCGGGACCCCCATCTCCGCAAGCCCCAGTGCTGCCCCCCGGCTCTGCATGGGGTGGGCAAAAGGCTCCCAAGGTTACAAGGGCAGCGTGGGCTGGAGCACAAAGCAGCATCTCCCACCCCGCTGTGTCTTCCCCTTTCCTGTCCAGGCCATAATTTGTCCCGGAGCTGCTCTGCCTCCATCCCTAGAGTGGCTTGGCTCTGCCGGTGGATGAACAAACCCCCCAGGGGCTGGAGATCCT
>VWZZ01001619.1:1308347-1346423 GCA_013399095.1 Psophia crepitans | reverse complement strand
AGCCACCCACCCACCCGTGCGGAATGGCTGGGCTGCGGGGGGAGGGTGCCCACCCTTGGGGGCGGCGCTGCTGCCGCTGCCTGGCGAGGTGCAGGCGGTGAGATGTCCTCCTGCCACCCAGGCTGGTGACATCCCTGCGAAGGCTGGGTGTGAGGGTGCAGCTGGCAAAGCTGTGCCGAGGGTCTGCTTTCCCTTTGGATGTGGCTGCAGAGAGAGATGGAGAGAGGCTTTCTGAGGGCAGGGGGAGGTAATTCTGCAGCAGGAACATCCCCGCGCTGGTTGGAGCGGAGGGCGTAGCGTGGTAGCTCCCAGGGTGTGCCTGGTAGGTGGCTGACTGGCTGCTCAGGGCACTCTGAGACCTGAATTAAATCCGTTATGAGGGCATCTTCTGTGGCAGTGGGCACCTGAATGGGCTGCTCCAGGGCTGTGTCTCTGTGCTCTGTTCCTTCAAGGCTTTGGGACTACCAGCAGTTCCCAACCTCCCTGGAGGCTCGTGGAGGTACGTGCCCAAAAGCAAGTACACTGAGACCAGGGTGGCAAGGCAATAAGGGATGAGTTGGCAAGGGAGCAGGTCTGGGGCTGTAAGGGTGACATCTGTGCATCTGGTTCTAGTCCAAAGCATGTGACACTTAGGAAGAAAAAATGTTATGCTCTGTCTAAAAAGCTGCTGATCCATGAGTGTGACCTGGAAATGTGGGCGCTGATGGCAGGACTGGTCCTGAAGACACTTCACGTGGTTTCTCTGGGACATCGCCTTGGGAATCGGGGCTGGTGCGTGCAAGAGCAGGAGGACACTGGGAGGGCAAGAGGCTGATGCTTGGGTGACGAGTGCCTTAGCGGTGCAGAGGCATCTGCTGCCCCCGCCTGTCTCCAGGCCACCTACACAACATTCCTGGAGCTGTGTGGCTGACGCAGGGATGGTTCAGCGTGCTGCCTTCCCCCAAAGAAAAGGCGTTGGAAGCCTTCTGCTCTGCCTCTCCTGCTCTCATCATCCTTCTCCTCCCTTCCCTGACTCCCCTGGGGAAAAGAGGGGTTGGGAGCACTGTCTGACTCTGCTTCTGCACCACTCTGTCTGGAAATGGATGAATGATTGCTGGATAAACCAGCGTGTTTGGCTGCCTTGGAAAGCACTTCCAGAGCAGTTACAGACTACTTGGTCGGCACCATTCACACTGAAAGGTGTCACTGTCCCGCCTGCCTCCTCCATAGCTGGAGCCAATTGACAATTCCACCAGCGCTACCAGCCCCAGAGCTGGGTTTCCATGGTGAATGTATTTAGGTTCTGTGCCTAAAAGCCCGAGGCTTTTGGGAGGTTTTTTGCTCTGAGCATCATAGTGTGCCTGTTCCTCTGTCTTACTCTGCCGAAGGAGGTCCGCTGGCTTTCCCTAGCTGGCTGCTGCCTTTGGAGAGAGATGCTTTAAAGACCTCTGACAGCTGATGCCTTGGGGACAGGCTCATGAGCTTCGTTCTCACGCTGCTGTGGGCTCCAACACACCCCTCTGCCTCTGGGGTGCTGCGTGAGGCTGAGGTATGGGTCTGTCCTGGGACCTGGCTTTTTGTCTCCTGCCAGGGCCTGTCCTGGCCGATGCATCTGCCTGCTGGACCACGCTCCTTCCACACATACTTCGTGCCTTCCACTTGCCATTACAAACCACAATAAGCTTGGTTTAATGTCCTGAGGTGCTCGTTCAAGCCCTTCTGACACCCAAATGAAGTGTTTACACTGGGATGTTGCGTTGAATGAGCTGTGAGTTGCACCTTCAAGGAAAAGGGGGGTGAGTGTGTGTGCCCACCCCACCGCTCCGCACAGCCCCGGCCGGAGCCTCCTGCGGCACCGCTGGCCTGACTCCTTCCCTGCTCAGCGTGTAGGGGCCGCAAGGCAAAAAATCAGTTTAAAAACTTGATCTAGGCTTCCCGTGCCTTGCCTCACATGCCTTTATAACGCACAGGAGGTTTTGAGTTTGTGTTTGCCCTTCCTCAGGGGTGCATCTGCCCGGCTGCTCCGCAAGGACATCTCCCGTGCCCCGGGAGCTGTGCTGCGCCCTTGTGCTCTGGAATGCTCTTTTCATTGATATTTTCTGAGAACAAAAATGCCTGCTTTGTATCCGCTGCCCCTTTCTTTCCCCACGCAGAAGGGGAGGGAGAAAATGACTAAAATATTTTCTTGTAACAAAAGGCTGAGGGTGAATCTAGATCAGCCGTTCTGATCCATTTAACGCAAAGTCTCCAGGGTTTTCAGCGGAGAAATTAAAACACTGGAGCTTTCTCTTTTCTTCCGAAGAACAAACAGGAGCCGTTACCACTTCCTCTAGCTCATAAACAAAACCAGCCCGACGTCTCCAGGAGAAACCCTGCCAAGAGACTTTCCTTCCTAATTGTTTGATATTTTTTCTGTTCCGATTAGTATTCGGGAGTGCCTGGCACACGAGAGGGAAGTTTCAGGAACAGGCTGTCGATCTTGCTTCGGGCAGATCCTACCTTCTTTTTCCATCCCCTGCCCTCCTTGTCTGCCCCTCTGCCCCTGTTCTTCCTGCTTTGTTTTCCTTCATCTGCCGAACTTGGCTTCTTCCAGGGCTCGTGGTGGTGTCTCTTGGCCACCAAACTCCGGCGCTTGCTTTTCCTTTTGGAGCTTTGCTGCGTTTGCAGGGACCCTCAAGGCTTCTCTTGCCCTGTTCTGCAGTCCCTGTCCTTTGCTTTCAGGCTTTGCTCTGCTCTTGGGAAGGAGCTTTGGCTGGACTAGCTGCAGCGGGGGGTTCACCTTTTCCTGGGGAAAAGAGCAGGTTGGCATTTGGAGCAGACTTGGCAAATGCTATAAAAGAATAAAGGGTGCGACTGCCTCAGTGTCCCACGGTGCAGGGATGGTGTCTGAGATGGAGTTAGCTGCAGGGCTGCTCCCACCCACCCCCAGTGGGACCTCCTCTCTCTGCCCCAGCATCCTCTTGACTCTGTCACCAGTAAAAGTCCTTTCACATGAAGCGATGGAAATCTCCAGCTTGCCTCGGAGGCCCCCAGCAGGGAGTCCTGCGCACCGCTCGCTCTGTCCCCTGTCATGGGACAATGACTCATTCGGGATGGTCCCGGGGGAAGCAGGGAAAAGCAACGTGGGTTTTTTTTACCTCTGACATCCTTCCCTAGGCAGCCAGTCTGGGGCTGTGCCTGCTGCCCAGGAGATGGGCTGCTGCCCTGAGCTGCTTTTCTGAGTGACTTTACTGTGCAGAGAAGAGCTTTCCCACATCTCTGTTTTGTGGCTGGGTTTTAACGTGTGACACTGTTCTGAGTTCTGTTCTTGCATCATGTGCTGGAGATTAGGAAATCGGTAGCGATAATAAATATCGCTGAATGAGTGGGTGTGGGCAGGAGGGAGGGAGAAGAGTGATTTAAAGAGCAAGGGAAACTCTGTTCCCCGTCGGCAACACTCTTTTTGCAGGGGTGAGTCAAGATTTTACGTCCTCTTTAGCAGGAGGCACCTGTGTGATAAAATAACTCATTTTGAGTACGTGGTTGGAAATGTTTGTCTGAAGGTGTGGTGCGCATCCCCTGAGCATCCCACCCCCCTGCAAGCGATGGCCCAAAACCTCCCTCCGGCCCTGCCGGTGCTGGGCGGAGGGAACCTCGGGACGCAGGGTCCCCGTTAGCCGTGCACCGTTGCTCAGTCCCTTCTGGGACAAGCCCTGAAATCCCTTCTCTGGAAACCAGTTTGTTGAGTGTCTGGTGTGCGCTCCCTGCCTCTGGGAACACACAGCTTGGACTCTGTGACTCAGCCTGGATTTCTTAATCATAAAAACAACCATCGTGTCTTGGGCTGTTCTCACGCTTTCCCTGCCATGGTTTCCAAGCGTTTTGTAAACCACTGGTGGACTCAGGCTGGCAACCCCTCCGGGCAGGCAGGTGAAGTGGCATTTGCTTCCATTTCATTTTTCAGAAGGGGAAAGTGATGCTGTGGCAGATGAAGTAACTTATCTGAAGTCACGTAGGGAAATGGTGGCAAAGCACAGAGCCCCACGGACACTGCGCCTTTGGTCTTGGCATGGCTGGCCTTGGGCAAGACGGGCAGGTATCTCTGGATGCCGTTTGCCTCTTTCCCTGAACGCTGTGGCCCCGGGGCAGGGGACCCCCGGAGGAGAGGCCCTGCTGAAGCTGTGTCTGGGGAGCGGTGCCTCGTGGTGCTCCGTGCTCAGCTTGTGGCAAGGTTCCTATCGCCGCAGCATCTGAGCACCCCCAAAATGGCTTTGGTGATGTTCCTCTGGGGCAGGAAGGTATTATCCCCTTTTACAGAAGGGAAGGGCGGCTGAAACAGCACGCAGGGATTAGGGCTGAGATTTTCTAAAGCCTCCTAGTTAAGATGGGACTTGCAAGTCACTTAAGTTACTCAAGAGGCCGTGTGTGAAACTTCTGGCTGGAGCAGAGTAGTGAACTCAGGTCTACGATGCTCTGGTACCTCCAACCTCTTCAGCAGCAGTGAGGCACCACCGCGATTGCAACCCCCTTAACGCATTTTCAGAGCACAACTGTTTCTTCCTTGAGCGTTACCTGGCGAGGTTTCTATCTGTCTTTTCTTTCCTGATGCTCTCCCCATGGCTGAGCTGGGGTGGGCTCCGAGAGGGTTGGCAGGAGCGGGGGGAGATGCCATGGGACGGGGCTGATAAGCAAATCTGTGGAAACAAAGTTCAGTTTAATACCTGACTGGCTGGAGAGCAGGTTCCCCTCGCTGGTGGCACAGCTCATCTTGGAGCAACCTGCGCAGCGTGTGAAGGCGAAGGGCGCAGCTCTGATGCTCTTTGTGTCTGGGGGGGCTTTGAGCGGCGCCCTCCCTCGCCTGCGCAGGGCAGTCACTCCTTGCCATGTTGTAGCCGTTGCGCTCCTGCTCGGTGGTTCTCACTGAAGGCTTGGTTTCTGTGGGTGCTGCTTTTGTATTCCCCTGTGCTTTTTCATGTGAAAAATGCAACTTTCAGGATTGTTGTAGGCTATTTTTTACAGCTGGTTTGTGTTCACGCTGCCCTGAATCAAGGCTTCAGGGCTGTGTATGCAACTTTGTGATAGAGTAAACCTGAAGTCAGTTTTTAGCGTGGGCTCTTTTTCCAACTGGGATATGGGAATAGCTGGCCAAGGAGCCAGGCCCCCTGGGCACGGGCTGTGTGGCGATAGCTTCCCTTTGGTCCTGGGAAGTGCTTTGCCTCGGAGGCATTGGGAGTGGGAATGGTCCAACTTGTCATTTCTGAGGTGGGAGCGTTTGGCCTTTCCTTCTGCAGTCTCTTGCTGGGGCTGGGTGAGAGGAAACAGCTGTTCTGGCAGCGATGAAGCTGGATATCTGGTGAATAACTCCAATTTATACCGTTAAAAACCCAAAGGGGCAGAGTAGCCTGCGGACGGGAGGGCGAGTGACCACGCTGCCAATGCTGAGGAGCCGCATCGCGTATTCCTGCTGGGGCATCTCCTGGTCCAACGCTCGGGGAAAGTTGTCTGTGTAAGAGCTGTATTTTGTTTTGATGGTTTTTTGGCATCCCTTCCCGCACTTGGAAGAGCGATGCTGTGATGTCAGTACAGGTAGAGCGAGCTCTGTGCTGACCTTCCCTTCTTGGCCAGGACTTTCCCGGATGCTCATAACACCTGCTTGCTCCAGCTCCGAAGCTTGTTCCAAGAGGCTTGGGCTGGTTTTGGGAGATGGGGGCATTTGCAAGACGCTGCAGGGAGCAGCGTCTGGAGGGTGGTAGCTGCAGGGTGGCTTCCCACCCTCTGTGTGAAGCCCTTGCCGCATCCCTGGCTGCAGTCCTGCTCAGCAGCTCACTCAACCCTGTCCCCGTTTGCAGAAGGGAGCTCTACTGCCTGCCTGGAGCCCAGGATGAGGGCAGAGGGAGCTGTGTTGGTAATGCATTGAACAAGCAACTCCTTATTCCTCTTAAAATGTGTTGAAGCCTGTAGAGAGCATCCCTGTTACGATGCTGGTGGAGGGAGGCTGTGTAGGTCTCCACACCATCCCAAGGCCAGGACCAGCTGCTGGGAAGGAACTGGGTGGCCGCTCACGGAACGGTGATGCTGGGAAGCTCAAGGTCAGGAGCATGGGCGCCTGAAAAGGGATTTCACCAGGAAATCCCCTTAGAGCAGGACGCTGCTGTTGGTTCCTCCCTTGGACATGGTCCATCTCCAGCCCTGAGTGGGAGCTACATGACAAACACCTGACCACCTGGGTTGCTTGCTTTTTTTTTAACTCTCCTGATTACCTGCAGTCTGACCTCAAAATGGCACACGGGCGTTGAGCCCCGCAGGGCGGCGGGAGAGGGCAGCCCCAACGAGGCCGATGGGTCTGCGTGTGTTTTGGGGTTTCTTGCCCAAGTGCTTCTGCTACTCTGCAGACCTGGTGAGCTCCCCTGCTGCGGGGAGTCCTTGCTCCTAAAGAGCAGTGCTAACAGAGGATTAATGGTTAATCAGTTGTTCATGAAGGGTTATAAACAACCTGTCGGGCTCTTTAACGCCTTTTGCTGATGTGCTGGTTGCCCTTCATCACACATTCCTGTGTCTGATGCAGCCTTGTAACCTCTATTAATCACTCGTGAGCTCCCGCCGCGAGTGCAGCTTGGGTGCTGCTCAGCAGCCTGCGGACCTCACCTGCTGTGCCAGGATTTCCAAACTCCTTGAGGGATCCAGCGAGGGCTGGCGAAGGGCCTGACAGGGCACATGAGGAACAGGGAGGCTCTGCAGCCCTCGTGTTCAGTGCTGTGCCCTCTCTGTGCTCCGCTCTTCCCCAGGAGCTGGGGAGGGCTGGGAGAGGTTTTCAGGGGTGTCAACGAATGCCCCAAAGAGCAGGTCTAAGGAGGGTTGTCTGGGCTGGCCCCACTGAGGTGGGCATCCAGCACTGAAGGTTTCTGGATTCATCACGTTGATGCAGAAAGAGACCCTGCTCCACCTCAGGTCGGCCCCTGCCCCCCCAGGAGATGGGGTCCTGGCCCCACGCCTCTCCCTGCCTGGTGGAGGAGAAGTGTCCAGCTCTCCTGTGCTGGCACTGATGCTCTCCCCGTCTGGCGTTTGGGATGCAGCACGCACCCTTCCTCCAGGCTGCCGGGCAGCTCGCCTGGTTAAGCAAACACTGCTGGGATATTACCTGTCTGTTAACCTGTCAGCGCTGTTTTGCAGCTCCGTTTAATCTCCGGTTGTGGAATTTCCCCTGCAGTTTCTGCCCCCGCCCCCTTCCCACGATCAGGGTAATTAAATATTGTCCGAGTCCCGTCACTTAATGGCCCAGTTGTTTGCCGAGGGGAGATAACCGAATGTTTGCTCGCTGTAGACCAAGGACGTGGGCAGCTCCTGCCCAGACAGGGCAAGTCACCAGGCCATGGGGTGACGCTTGCAGGTGACACTGGCTGTGGTGGCAGAGCTCTTCCCACAGGGCACGGCCAGCACTTGAAAGGGACGTGTCTGGAGCAACCTCTGCCCTTTGGATATGCTTCTGCCATGGCCCGATTAGTTAAATACCGGTGCTGCTGTGTCTGCAGAAACTTTGGTCAAAGGAAAGATCTGGCCATGAAAGCAGGTTCCATTTTATATTTCCCACGGGGTTTTTTTTTTGTACTTGTTCTAAGTTGCTGTTTGAATTTTTTTGTTTCTTTTTTCCTGGAGCTTGAGGCTGTTGATAGATGCTCACGCAAGTCTAGGAGAGGAGAGCTGACTGAGCGCTGGTGTCCCCACTGTCCCCCTGCCTGCAGGGGTGGTGGAGACAGCAGTTGGTTCTAGATGGTGGAAGCAGAGACCAAATGTTCATCACAGGCCAGATCAGGGGCGTCCTGGGCTTTGGTACATGTCCTGTAGCTGCGTGCCCTCTCCCACCTGCCCAGCGCCCCGCAGGGAGCGTGTGCTGGAGACATGGACCAGGTCCTTTGGTGGTGATGGGGCTCTTGCAACCAAGCGTGTCCCTTGGGATGGGACAGGGGACGTGGTATGTGCCAGAAGAGCCCAGCTTACCTTCCTGTGCCCAGCGGATGGGTGCTGAGGAGGAAAATGTTCCCAAGGACCCTGTTGGCCTGAAAGCCCAGCCTGTTTCTTTTACCGTTGTGCTCAAGTCTTTGCCAGGGTGTAAGCCCAGCGCGGTGCCTGGGGATGAAAGCAAGCCGCCCCATCTGGAGCACACCCGGGGGGACCAGCGGGGATGCACTGCAGCTGTCACCTACCAGACACGCAAACTGCGGGCTCTGGTTTAGCTGTTTATTAGCTTGTTTGCTGTGCCGCGGGGTGATAAGACTCGGCTTTGGGGAGGGCGAAGGGCTGGTGGCGCGGCCGCTTTGCCCGTGCGTTGTCCCTTTGCCCTGCCTGGTGCAGGTGCTGTGGCTCTGTTGGAAACACCTCGGTCCTGGGGAGCTTCCTGCTTGGACAGCGTGAAGAGGTTTAGAGACCTGCTGCTACAGCGAAGCGAACAGGCAAGTCGGGTTTTAAATCCCAGGAGCTCTGAACTCAGTCCATGCGCTCTGCCCAGGAGGTGGGGTTTCCCTTGCAGAGGGCTGTGGGGTCCTTCTGCGATGATGAGCCGGACGTAGATGTTGGATTTAATACTTATTTAAGGCTGTTTGGGAAAGCCAACTTTCCTAAGCCAGAATCAAAGTCCTCTAGTGGAAAGCTCAGAAGGAAGAAAACTCCCAAATTATGATTTCTGGAGACTCTTTAATTTTAGGGATTAGGAGTCCAGTTTCTGCATTTCTGCAAGGTTGCCATAAGCACAGTTATAAATTAAAAATGGTGCAAAACCGAACGCTGCTGCAAGAGCTCTCCAAGTCTGGATGGCTCTTGGCTGCAGATGTCCTTGCTTCACCTTTTGACAGTGAAGGGGAAAAAACTCTTTACGCTTGGCTAGAGAAAGGCGTGCAGAGAGTAAAATAGTGATACGGTGCCCTGTGAAACCCATCACGTCGTGGGGGTCCCCAGCCCAGCCCTGCTCCGCTCGCTGGGGCTGGGCTTTGAATGGTCTCAGTGCAAGGAGCCGGGCTGGCCCCGGAGCCTTGGCTGTGCTGGGACACTCCTCCAGCGCAGACCTGGCTTTTGGCTGGCGCCTGGCCTGGCGCTCGGGATGGATCCTGAGACACGGTGACGCTGGATCTGCCATGGAGGGGTTTGCCCCGGGCTGGAGCTGCCTGTGCTTGGCTGGGTGCTGCAGGGTGGAGAGCACAGTGAAGGCAGCACTGGGTGGCCTCTATCTCTGCCGTTGGTGAGACCACCCATCTCTCCCCAGCTTGTAATTTCTGTGCCACCTTACCGAGGTCTGGCCTGTGACGCCAGAGCTGTGCCTGTGCGGCTTTCCTTGATGCCTCTGAGCAGGTTTTCTCCCCGGTTTCGAGAGGAGCTGTGCTCCCTTAGCCCTTCTGCAGCTGCAAGGGGTTCGGAGGTTAACCAGCCCTCCTCCTCCTCCTCCTGTAGGAAAAGCCCATAATTACGTGTACTGCGTTTTGGAGCCTGGGCAGCGGGGCTCTGCTCCTGGTACGATCAATGCCCTGAGTGGGCGCTGGGGGTGAGAGCCTGGCCCGGTGTGGTGCATCCAGGAGCCGCCTGGGAGGGGGCCAGCAGCTCCCCCAGCATCCCACTGCTTTGGGATGCAGGCAGGAGCCCCACCAAGAGTTCCTCAGTTTTTTACAGCCCCCTGAACCGTTTTGTACCTGCAAAGGGCTCCAGTAGCTCCCCCCCCACCCCCAGCTCCCCCTCCCTGTGCACTTGAAATGAAGTTGCTGACTGTATGGGCTCCCTTTTGTCTTTCCTTCCTGAAGCTTGTGTTACCTCTTGAGCTGGCTCAAAGACTCTCCTTCAGGGAGGCTCAATAGACACTACAGAGAAATGAGAGGAGGAAATTAAACACGGTGGGTGTTGGGCCAGCACCCTGGAAGCTGCTCCGTGACCGGGCTGCCAAAGACCTTGGGCTCCTCGGTGGCTCAGAAGTCCCTCAGAGGGGGGAGGAAGGAGAGTGCAGAGAATGAAGGGCTTTTGTTTAACCCCCAAGAGGCAGCAGAAGTCCTCCTGGATGGGATGCAAGATGCAACCAGACCCTGAGTCTGGTCCCCAGCAGCGCCCGTCACTGCCTCAGTGCTGAGGGTCGGTATGTGTGGGGGCCAGCCTGGTCTGAGCTCCCCTGGCTGAAGTGCTTTGGGCAGGATGAGTCTGTCCCTCAAAAAAAACAGGCGTTAACTCCCCTTCCACTTTGGATGGGGTCTCGGTGCCAGCACGCGTGGGGATGATGGGTGCCAGGTCCCTGCTTTTGTAGGTACTGCGTCCTCTGGTGCTCATGAAGCTTCCTATTACAAATAATTCAGTGTGGCTTTGTGTGGTGCTTCCTCCTCTTGCTCTTTGACACTTCAGTAACACAGACAAGTTTGGGGATGCTTCTGAGCAGACGTTCAGGGGTGTCCTGCCCCCTGCGGTCCGTGTACCCTGCACCTCTGCACGCCAGAGCAGCAAGCGCCACAGTGGTGGTAACTTCTGGAACTTCATGCTTATTAAAACTTTGGAATTATTTGTTTTTTTTCTTAAAATTTGAGATGTTGGTGTTGGATGAGGGCACTGTAATCTCACTTGTCTTTTTTAAGTAACTTTTTATAGCTCTTCTCTTCGTAAAGTTGAGCTTGAAAACACAACCCTGAAGTTTCAAAAGCCAGAAAGCAAATAAGAAAATGTAAACAAAATTTTCTGTATGGTCAAATCTCAAGATTTTTTTTTTAAACCCCTCTTGTGATTTTCAGAGAGCAGAGAGCTTGAGCAGCAATACGATTACCATCTGCTAGTGATACCCTCTGGTGCGTGGGGAAGCCTGCTATTGATGTTGAGTAATTCTGGAGGTACCTAATTAAGATTAGTTTAAACAAGAGCTGCTTCTACTGAAGTTGGCAGCACAGTTCATATACCACAAGCCTAAAAGTTGTTTGGAAGGACTTTTGAAGGATGCTTCTATGGCTGAGCGGTGTCACGGTGCCAAAGAGGCAAAACCCAGCACCTAAAGGGGGTCTACAGGAAAGCTGGAGAGGGGCTGGTTCCAGGGCAGGGGGGGCCAGGCCAAGGGGAAGGGCCTGAAGCTGCAGGAGGGGAGCTGGAGCTGAGCTGGGAGGCAGCAATCCTTCCCTGGGAGGGTGCTGAGGCCCTGGCACAGGGTGCCCCGAGAAGCTGTGGCTGCCCCTGGCTCCCTGGCAGTGCCCAAGGCCAGGTTGGATGGGGCTTTGGGCAGCCTGGGCTGGTGGGGGGTGTCCCTGCCCATGGCAGGGGGTGGGGCTGGGTGGGCTGGGAGCTCCCTTCCCACCCAAACCAGTCTGGGATTCTAACCCCAGCCTTGCTTGACTGGTGCTGCGGCAGCGGCTGGGCATGATGGTACCCAGGGGTTACCCTGGCAGGCAGTGTGCCCGCGTCTCAACCAGCCACCGCTTTCGTTGCTCTAAGGCAACGCCTTGCACCCCAGGCAAGCAAGGAGCAGAGGTGCTGCCCGTTTTGGGATGAGGTGACATGTCCTATCAGAGGTGGCCGTAACCTCCTCACCATCCCGAACGGGAGCTGTCGGAGCGCGGAGGCCGGCCGCGGGGTCGCTCCAGTCTGCGCGTGGCCTGACCTTTCTCCCCAGATCTCTGTTAGGATTTTTTTATTTATTTTAAGTAGTAGATTCTGTCTGGGGCCGTTTTAGAGGATTAAGGTCCCCGAGCGCGTGTTGCTCTGCTGCGGTACGGGAAGGCGGCGTGCGAGGCTGGCTTACCTATAATGGCTCATTACTGGGGCACAGAGATTTTGGGCTTGCTCTCGCCCTCAGCCACGTGACCAGCCTGGCTGGCACTGTATGATTAAATTAGTTTCTAGGAGAACAAATCCCGGATTAGCGTAACCATTTGCCGTGCTGAAAGCGGAGCCCGGCTAATTAGGTTTATGTAACGGGCTCGCATGGCGTTCTGTAATCGGCTAGGGGCGCGGGGGGGAGAGCCGGGGCGGCTGCGCTGGGTAATTGGGAAGCACGCTGGAGTCCTTGGTGGCCACTGGAGCTGCTGAAGTCTGGGCTAAACTTCTGCAAATTAAACGAAATGCTAAGGCGCGTTGTTTCCAGTGGTACTGAGAAACATGTGCCGTGCAATCGAACCGCCCTCGTTCTCTCCTGGTCGCTGAGACCGGAGAGGTCTCCAGCGTCTTGTCTCAGAGGTCTCCAGCGTCTTGTCTCAGAGGTCTCCAGCGTCTTGTCTCGTATCGCAGATGCCTTTTCCTCGGGCCCCTGGCGGAGCAGAGGCGGGTGCTGCTCCTCGGCCGCGCTGGCCCTGCTCAGCGTCACCGCGCAACCTCTGCCCGTCTCGCAGGAACAGCGTCCGCACCTGCAGGGCGAAGCAGCGTCAGGACGTGAGAGTTTTGCCCACGTCTCCTCCTTTTCCTGGGCTAATGGAAGCGGCCACAGCGCTGCATCGACAGCGTGCCGCGTTACCCGGGGGTGCGTGCTGCACCGAGGCCACGGCAAGACCCCTCACGTGTCGGAGTGGCTCAGCTCCTGACGCTGAGCGAGGTCTGGGCTTTGCCAGGGCCCCAGACGTGGGCAGATCCCTGCGGGAGATGCTGTTTCCCCAGGTCTGTTGGCGCTGTGAGTTTCGCGTCTGGGCAGCAGCGTGCGGCATCTGGATGGCCCAGCCAGCCCGCTCCCTCCCGCTGAACAGGCTCCAGTAAAAACTGCCCAGCGAACCTCCGTAAAAATTAATGGAGTAGTCAAAGGCTAATCCGTCCCAGGGAAATGTAGATTAAATCCCTGCAGCAACAGGAGACTTTCCTTCCAGCTGTGACTGAATGGTGAAGTTTTCCCTCTGCCTCCCCAGCCATCATTCCCCTCCTCTGCGGGCAGTGGAGAGGGAGGGTGGCACGAGGGGACATCGTTGGCGTCGTGGTGACAGGGGGGAGTAGCTGCCCCCCCTGGCAGCTCGGTGGGATCTGTAGTGAGAGGCTGAGCTGCCACGCCTGCAGATAGGTGAGACAGAGATTGTGATCGGCTGTGGTTGAGGATTGCTCACTGGGGCATGTTTCTGGGGCCCGGGGGGGAGAAAAACCTTTGTGCAACTGGCGGGTTGTGCTAGACGCAATGGGAAAGTGGAGGTGGGGACGCAGCGAGGTGTGTCTTGCATGCCGAGCCTGCGACAGCGTGCCATGGTGGCCGGGGTTCTGCAGAGCTGAGCTGCAGCACAGCCCCCTCAGGAGCCGTGCTGTCCCCCCCAGGCATCCTGCGAGCTCCTGGGATTGGGGTGGGGGGTCTTGGTGGGACCCTCAGGCACTTAAATTGTAGCAGGACTGGTAGGAACGCTACAGCTGCCCTCCAGGAAAACATCCCCCCTCTCCGTGGGTGCTCACATAGGGACAAATGCTGCCGGTTTGCAGCACGTGCTGCCGGAGCCGGGGCTTGCCGTGCGCCCTGGCAGAGGTGAGGTTCATCTGGGAGGTGGGTTTAGTCACAGCAGCATCTGATCACCCCTGCTGGACCCCCAAAGGAGCTGACTGGGCTTGAGCAGAAACGGTGGCTGTGGGTGATGTCCCTGTTAGTGGCATGCATGAGCTGGAGGCAGGAGCAGCGGCTGGGCCAGGCAGCATGCACCTCTTCTGCTGCAGCTTAGAGCATCAGTGGTGGCTGAGCAAGCAGGGGATGGTCTCCAGGATGTCCTCACAGGGGTGGGTCGGTCAGGTTGATGCTGCCAGCGCTGTGGTGGCAGAACTGGGGTGCAGAGAAGGTCTCTGTGGCCCTGAGCCTTCACCGCTGGGAGTGCCTGTGGCTTGTTCACCCACTCTGCTGGCATTTCGTTCCTCGGGGCCATCCCTAAGCCCTGCCGATGGCTTCAGATCGCAGGCGGGGACTGCTCAGCTCTAGCTCCCCATGGCACGTTGCATGGTAGAGATCCGGCATCCCGCAGAGAGATGATCCCTGCGGGCAGGTGACATCCCGGGAGCACGCCGGGGCTGTTGCACGTCGTACAGGCTTTTCCTACCCCGCGCTCTGTGCACATCCATCCTCTGCTTTTCCCTGCGTGTCCGGCCCACCGCCGATCGTGCTGCAGGGCTTTGATCTGCTGCGAGTGATTAAATTCGTATCATCCAGACTGACAGCTTAATATACTTCAGCGAGGCTGCGCTAAATTAGTTGTGTCTGTCTTGCCAAAGCTGCAGAAATACTTTCTGACAGCTACAGGCATTTGATACATTTTTTTTTTGTTTTGTTTTGTTCTTTTTACTTTTTCTTAGTATACAGTAAGGGTTGGCTGTGCTCTGTTCGGGGCATCCTTCCTCGAGTTTCATATGAACTGCTCCGCTGCTGCTGGAGGCACTTTCTGTCTGTTGAGTGGAAACAGCCGCCCCGGAGCGGGGCTGCGGGCGCAGGGTCCAGGGTCCGTGTGCGAGCGGGCTCAACGCTGGCGTGCAAAAAGACTGTGTCGTCGTATTTTTAGATTTACGTGCGTGTACGTCTACGACTTAGGTTGGGCTGAATTTTTGTTTTGTGAAAATAACGTGCTGGCTGAGTCTGGGGCGGTGAGATCGGTGCAAACTCTCCCTGTTGCCCAGAGGTCTCCTTGGCGCTGGGGCTTGTCCTTGGGCTGGTTGGCCACAGCTCACGTCATCTAATGACCGTGGGTCTGCGTTAGTGGTATTGCCATCGGGGCCTCTAATTCCGCACCGGCAGCCCTTCAGATGTGATGTCAAGCCCTGAAAACCACCCCTGAGGAGTGAGGTTGTCTTCCAGGTGAAGCTTACGGTCATGGAGCTCCAGCAGCAGCTCCTCCCAAGATGGTCAAACCATTAGCATCAGCCGGCAGCAGCCACCCGGCATCTGAGCCCGTGGGAAAGGGGAGGGCTGTCCCCAGGGATCAGCCTGGCAGGGCCAGTCCCTTCTGCTGTTGGCAGAAGGAACCAAATGCCTCTTGCTTTTGGGATTTCCTGGAGCAGAATCCTCGCGGATGCCCCATGGCGGAGGGGCAGCAGCCCACCAGGGAGCTGTGGCCATTTCGGGATGAACCACAGCACTTTGCTGGTTCCTGAGCCCAGCGGATGAGGATCAATTAAAATGCCTTTGATGAGGATCTGCCCGTAGCGCGTCTGTTCCACAGTGTTAGATTTGTGTACCAAATTTCCACCCAGGACTGGGACAGCTTCTCCCTTCCTCTTGCAAAACCGGACCGTAGCTTTGGATTTTGACACGCACGATGGCAGACCGGGGTTGTGAGACAAGGGGCCTCCCGTGGGTTTGATCAGAGAGGGAAGATGAGTCTCAAGACCCACTTTTAACTAACCCTTTTCAGCCAACTTGGAGAAAGTGTTCTCCTTGCCAAGAGCTTAAAGAAGAAGAAGAAAAAAAAAACAACCAAAAAACCCACCCTTCATAATTGCCACATTTAGAGGAAGGAATTCTAAATAAAAAGTTAATCTCCTCCAAGGATTAGCAAAGCATGCGGCGTCTTGTCAGATGTGGAAGCAGCACGGAGGCCTTAATTTTTTAAGACAAGAGAGATGTTTCTGTTCGAGCCTGTCTTCGCCCGCGTGCTGGCCAAGGGACCGGCGCAGGGCCCGCAGGCTGCGGGTCCCTTGTCCTGTCCGAGGAGGGGGAGCTGTTGCTCTCAGGCTGCGTGTGACCGTGGTGAAAAGCAGCCCTGCAGCATGACCTGCCGCCTCCAGCTCCGGCTCTTCCGTGTGAATAACTTCTTGGGGCAGAAAATTCCTCGTACGACAGCACGCGAGAGACTGGGACGCTGCCCTTCGTGCCACGGTCTTCTCTCTCCTTGAGAAGAGAGATTGCTGCAGCATCCTTTCAGCCCCGGGGGAAGAAGAGCTCGATGCATCAACTCCAAGCTGGAAGAAGTGGCCACCGGCTTTGGGAGGTGCTGGGTTTGGCCGTCGAGCCGTGAAGATGCCCGTACGGTTTGGCAGCAGTTACTGGTTGCCGTTAACTGCAGTAGGAGGTTTGGGAGCTGAGCACGTTTGATGCCTGGATGTGGATACATGGAATTAAAAGCTGCTTTTTCCAAATGTGGGAGCCCTGGTTGAAATTCCCACGTTTCCTGGGTCAGCAGAGATGCTTTCCAGCACAGGAATGGGGGAGCTGCCACACGTGTCCCCCTCCGTGTCCTGAAAAAGAGCAGCAACTTGCTGTAGGTTTGGTTCCTTCCCTCCCTGTATTTGTTTGTGGTTTGTTGATTATCCGCCCATCTTCGCTGCCCCGCTGGTAAAGGCATATGCAAGCCTTGGGCTTGACTTTTGAAACGCAGATGCAAATGGGACACCGTTAACATGAGGATGATGTCTCCACCATGCAGGACGTCAGGTCCTCCCGCAGCCTGGCATCCCGGGCGCTCGAGCCGGTGGTGGGAGGCATCCGCGGGAACTGCCCGTCCTCTCCTCCGCGGCACAGCCAGCACGTCTGGTGCTGACCAGAAGGAGCAGTTGAGCAGGAGCTTCCTCTGCTGTCCCCAAATCCCTGCAGCTTGCCCAGCATCGCCGGCGGTCAGCGATGCCCCAGCCGTCGCTGGGCTCTGGCTTCTTCAATATTTTCTCTGTTCTGGGAGAGCCCGAGTGAGCCGAGCTCCTTCATTCGGGGTGCTGCCACGGGGACAGCGCGGCGGGGCTCGGCGGGCATTGCACGCTGCCCGGGGCAGCCAGCCCTTTACTATTACTTTATTAATAGCAAATAAATATAGTAAATAAGTATAATTTGATTACTGTCGGTGGGTGCATCAGCTGGAAACGTGAGCGTGTGCTGGGCGGGCAGGGCGATGCTCAAACACCGACCTGCCTTGTCCCCACTAAGGGCTCGCAGAGACCCGTGCCCGGGGGGGGCGTGGGGAGGACCTGGAGGAAGATGCTTTTGCTGCTGGTCATTTACACCTGAGCCTGCCTCGGCGGGGGAGAGGCTCTGCGACTGCAAGAGGTTAAAACTTTGCCCCTGTGTTTACTTTAGTTGGCTGCCACACTGCATAATAACCTGTCAGCACTTCAGGTGGGGATTTATTTGTGCATTAAAAATTGCCTGGGGCGGGCGGATGCAGACACTCTGCAGCATGCTGGAAAATGTGCCTCCAGCGTAAAAACAGCCTCTCCAAATATTTCACCCTTTTAATAAGTGCATTTAATTAAAGTCATATAACTTTTTTTATTATTATTAAAAAGGAGGGAGGGGAGGGAAAAAGCAGTGGGGCCTGCTGAGGCTGCAAGCAAAGGCTGGAATACAAAGAGGGGGTTTAAAGGTACGTATTTAATGGAAAAGTCATCAACAGCATGTTGTGTTTCTCTTTATTTCCCAGCCTCGCTTTTGATTGTGGATAGAAAGTTGATGGGAGTTTCTGCGTTCCCAGACTGCCCTTTCTTTCGCTCCCTCCGCTCGCTTCCCTTCTCTTGAAATGCTGCAGAATTAGATTTTCCAGAGTTGTCAAATGATGTTGCCCTTGGGTAGACTTGCAGTTGTTTTCTCTTTGCTTGTTTAATCGTCTTCAAGTGGGATCCTGGTGAATCTTTAAGGCACCACTGTTATTGTGAGCACCTCGAGGTCCCTGCAAATCAGGTCCATTTTCCAGCCCCTGCAGGGAGGAGGAATAGGAGGAGCTTTGGGAAAGGGCCATGAGGTGGATGAGAGATCCTTTGGTGGGAAGATGCTTATCTGGGGGAGGCTTCATGTAATCCCAGCTGTGCTGGTGAGAGGCAGTGTGTGCACGGGGGGAACCCTGGTGTGCACAGGGGGAACCTGGTGCACACCAGCCCTGCGGGATGTGAACCACGAGGCTGCTGTGGCCCCGAGCATGCCCACCCTGAGCCGAGGTCCTGTTCGTTTCTGTAGCACCGCCTTGCCTCTAACCAAGAGCTTAAACTGGGCTTAATCTTTCACGCGGGAGCGTTGCTCCGCGCCGGCGGTGCCGGTGTGCCAGGCTCCCTCCAGTGTCACAGCTGACATCTGCGGTTGTGTCAGGAGCAGGGATGGGGGATTTCAAAGCTCTGCTGAGATAAGCCCAATTTGATCAAATTCCATATGGGAATGTGTTGAGAGATGGGCGTTACACAAAGCGCCTTTATCCCGGTGCAGATGGCATCAGTACGAGATGCGCTTCGGTGCAGTACGGCCGGGGGTGGGACAGGGCTGCTCCGCGGGGGCCGACTTCCCTCCGCTGTGGGCACACGGTGCCCTGAGGTGCAGTGGGGCAGTAACAATTTTTAAGGACGATTCTGCCTGCTTTTCCCCAGAGCTGAGGAGGGGGGGCAGGAGGGATCTCTTTTCACAGCAAAGGCTGCCGCTGCTCCTGAAATGTGCTGCTGTTACACCTACAAGTGTCGAACAAGCTCGGCGCTCTCCAGTGAGAGCCCGAAGTGCTGCTGCATGGTTAGTGGGAGTTGGAAGCCGTGCAGATAGTTGCTCTGAAATGTGATGTTGCTCCTGTTCCCCGTGAGCATCACTGGAACAGCTGAAATGGGATCAGCGGAGTGGGGAGACCGGCTCCGTCCTGAGCGCTGCCGTCTGTGTACGCGGTACTGGCGGGGATGGGGTGCTGTGACATGTGCTTTCTTCCTCCCTCCAAGGAGAATGAGACTTGCAAAAAAAAAAAAAGAAAAAATGTCAGTTTTCACTGCAGGGCAGCTAATCGCTGCAAGTGGTGAGTGCTCGTGGGCTTCTCTGTAACGCAGGGTCGCTGTGCGAGGCGTTTCCAAACCCGCTGAAATGCAGTTCTGCAAGATTTTGGTGCTGCTCTCTCGTGTACTGTTCCCTCCCTGCGGTGCTGGAGCGCACGGCCAGGTTTGTCCTCGCTTTGTGAAGATAATTGTGTTTTTTTTCTGAAGGTTAAAAAATATATCTGGTGGATTTGAAACCTGAGGAAGGGCTGAAGAATTGTGGATAGTGTTGGATGCTGTCCTTAGCGCTGGAGTCTGGCCCGTGATGAGGAGGTTGATGGGAATGGGAAGCTTTGCAGACCTGCTGGTGCAAAACAAAATGGTTTTTAATAGCGTAGAGGGCAGGTAAATGGTGGCAAAATGCAATCCCTTGGTGTGCTTCCCCTGCATCCTGCTTCCTCCACAGCATCCCCCCAACCTCCTGCGCGTGTCTCTGCAGGCAGCTTTGCTGGCCCTGCCTGGTTCAGGGGTGGAGGGTCAGGGACCAAAAGGTGTATTTGGACGTGCAAACAGATGGTGTGATTTGGTGCAAATCCCAAATCATGCTGGAGTGCAGCGGTGTGGGGCGGTGGTGCGGGGCCAGGGGCTGCTGGGGACGGATGCTGCCGTGGTGCTGCCCTCCCCGCCGGAGCACAGCAAGTGGCCTTCTTGTGCCTGCCGGGTCCGGGCCAGGATAACTGTCCCTTCAGCCAAGATCCACAGGAGGGTTTGGGCTCTTTGCAAGCTCACTGATTTCCTTGGGAGCTCGAGCGCTGAAGGAGGAGCTAAGAGCTTTTCTGCTTTTGGGGATCCAGCTCATGGATGCTGGGGGGCTGTTAGCCCCCACGAAGTAGCCGTCCAGAGATGTTCTCTGCCTCATCCATGGTGAGGATGAATTTTCCCTCATGGGAATAAACCAGTAGGGATTAGTTGGGCGCAGGAATAAGCGAGTGCCTCCCTGTTGGAGCTGCAGGATGGTTCAGGGCTCTCAGCTTTCTGACTGGAATGGGACCTGAGTAAAACTGCCTGGGAGGGGGAGGCCGGCGCTTTTCCCCTTCCCTTTGCATCCAGGTGGACCCAGGCGTGTGCCCCTTTGCAACTGGAGCTGGCTGGGGGGCCGGCTCCTGCCTGAGCTGTCTACTTCCAGCTGGTGATTGTCTGGACTTATGGGCCAAGGAGAAAACTAGATGGTTTTCTTCTGGGTGGCTGGGAGGTCCCTGGCAGGTCGGCTGTTGCCGCAGGCACGGGGAGCGTTAAAGACACCCGATGGGGCTGTGGCGGGGCGGGAGCGTGCAATGGCTCTCTGGTCCTTGGGCAGTCACCAGATCTCATCCCAACCCCAAATCCAGGTCATATGAATCTTTATTTTTCTTTTTCTCTCCCGCCTGGAGTCCACTCTATTCATTTTTGTTTCAAGCGAATGAACCCGCTGTAAAGGAGACTTGCATTCCTCTCTATAATCTTAGGCAAGCGTGGCCTGGCTGCAGTTCCTCAATTAAGCAGACTTTCTCTTGCCTTTCATTCCCCATCCCCTGGCATCCTAATTGGAGGTGCCGCACACTGCCCGCCGCTCTGCGGTGCGGGGGGCACACGGGTGCCCTCAGCGTGGCGCGCAGGGTCCGGCCGCCTGCCTCGACACGAGGACCCGATTTGCCGCCGGGGTGCCGCGGAGAGCCGTGCCGTCGCGCCTTTGCGCCGCTCGTTCCGTTTTGTTTTCTTTCTGGCACAGGGAACAAATTTCCTTTTGCCTGAAACTGAATTCATTTAGCCTCTCCACAAAGCGTCCCTTTTGTCTTTCTCTCTCCATCTCATTCCTGAAGCGCAGGAGGGCGCGTCGCCTCCCCGAGCCGCAGCGGTGGCCGGGTGGGGGGAGCAGGGGCACAGGGGTGCGCGTCCCTTCGCCTCCCTCTTATCTCCCTGTTCCCCTTCGTTTACCTGCGGCAGCCAAATGAGCTCTGAAATGAGAAGCCTTGTTCCTTGTGACAGGCGTGCCACATGCCCAAGCCTCCTGTCCTGCTCGGGAACCAAACTCAGCTTTCCGTGCCCGTCCCTGGTACTGGTCCGCAGCGAGGGGATGGGGATGGAGCCTGCGGGCAGCCCGTCCGCCCCCCTGCCGAGCGTGGGGTGTCCCTGCTGATGGGGGATGGGAGCGAAGAAGTGTAAAACTGTAAAAACAGGGTGGAAAGGAGCTCGGAGGCATTTAATGCCACGCTGCCCCGATCCGGTTGCTGTACTTCTGGCAGCCCTGATGGGCTCATCCAGCTTCTCCTTCCAAGGGGGCTGTAGGCGCTGTCCCGGCAGCCTGTCCCATTGCTGCTGCAGCTCTGGGTCGTGCCGCCACGTCCTGCCTCTGCCGGGTTGTTTCCTTCCTCCTTGTAGCATATTTGTATACTTGATGCCCATGAATCCGTCTCCCTTCAGCCCGCTCCTCTCCCGAGCGGTCGGGCAGAGGGCACCCATGCCCGTCCGTGCACGTGTGGGTGACAAGGGTGGGACTGCTCCAGCCCTTGCAATTTGGAGGAGAACTTGTGAGCGGGGGTGTTTGCAGGGTCTGGTTGCTCCCTTGGGAGCCCCGGCCGCTCCGATGGGACCGTGGGGCTGCAGGGGATGATCTACAGGACTCAGCGAAGTTTATGGGACGACTTAAATTTCACCCAAACCTTTTTCTTCCCCTTCTTGCCTCATTTTCCCCCCACCCCCCACCCTTCTTTCAAATTGGAGCCACCAAAAACAGTCCTTCCTTTTAAAACTGAACTTTGCTACAGCGCTAAAATAAACAGAGGGTAACTGCTGCTCGCATGAAACCGCGCTCAGCTGCTGTGTAAAGAGAATAGAAAATGTGGCGTCAGGTTTTTCGGGCAGGCGCGTGCCTTAAAGGTACGAGAGCGTGTTTGCAGGGGGGCATCTGTCCAGGCACAGGGAGGGCGACCCCGTCCGTACCCGCAGGCGTTTGCTCTGCAGGCAGCTGCTCACACCCCATCGCCGATGTCCTGGCTGACAGCTTTTCCCCCACAGAATTTGCACCGTTAGTTCTTTATTTTTTTTTCTTTTTTTAATATATTTTTTCACGCCAGCGGTTTTTAGCCCCGTTCACAGCAGCTCCAGGTCGTGGGTCTCTGTGCCAAAGCGCACCCTTCACTTGCCAGGGCTGTGGTGGGCTGTGACCGGCCCTGGTGCGGTGCTGGCAGCGATGGGCTGTGGGAAGGGACAGGTCTTGTGGCCGCTTTGGGCTGGGCAGGGGACACTAAATTCATGTTTTGGCTTTTAGAAGAGATGGGGCTATTGCAGTCTGCAACATCTCAAATGGACGTTTCCCTTCCTTACGTACCCCCAAGGGGACTCCAGATCCCCCCCAGAGCTCCCCACTGCCCTCTGATTCTGGGAGGAAGGGATGTCCTGTTCAGTGTCAACAGATGGGATGTGGGCTTGGAGTACAAACCCTTGGGGAGGGTGTGGGGGGAGAGGGGAGCCCCTGGATTTGGGCTGTGACTGCTGAATGCAGAGGCAGAGCAGTGTGTGTGTGATCGGAGCGGGAGCTCAGTGGGAATCCCACCGGCACGGCGATGCAGGACCCGCGGCAGGCTGGGGAGGTGGCGTCAGTGAAGGAAGGAGAAAGGGGCTGGAGAGGTTTGATGCTGGGCATGGGCCAGGACACCAGGAGCAGAGGATGGCAAACTGTCAGGGTGTTTGGGGTAGCGTTTTCCCTAAGTACGTTGAGGCTGGAGAACCTCCACACAGAGGACGGGCGCTGGGATGCTCAGGGAAAAACGAAGGACCGTGGCTTATAGCTGTGGGGTCAAACCTTCCTGTGCTCCCAGACGGGTGCTGCGTGGAGCTACGGGGTCTGACTGGGCCCGCTCAGAGGGGAAACTGGGAGAGTCCAACTCTGTGGTCTGAACAGGACCAGAGCGGGATGCCCAACCCCGCTGCGGGGTGGCTGCTGCTCTGTGGTCCTGGCGGTGTCTGCAGCACGGTGGCCGCGATGCTGCTCGGACGCATGTAAATCACTCGGGCGTGTGGGTTTGGGATCTGCCTCCCCCCGCCATCCCACACACCCAGCCCACCGCTAAAAGGGTTTATTATTCAGCCTGCAGATGCCAGGTAAGCTCCGCTCCTCCATAAAACTCAGGCAGGCGCTAGGAAAACACGGCCCTGCCAGGTCCGTCTGCTCCGGGCGAGGGGAAGGCGAGTGTTGGGTGGGGAGAGCTGTTCCTTCTCCTTTGCCCCAGCCAGGCCCCTTCTCCACCAGTGCCACCGTGGGGAGCTTTTTTCCAGCGAGCAAGAGGAGCTGGGCGGGAGGGCAGTGAGCGGGGTATTTCCCAGGTTTCTCCTGGCGTGCCGGCGGGGGGCTCGCAGAGCCCTCCTGCTCTACCTGCCGTCCCTGCGAAGCGCTCGGGGCAGGGCTGGTGGTGGTTTAGAGGTTCCCTTTCAAAAATCACTCCTCTGGTTTGAGTGAGCAGGGTGAGCATCCCGCACACCCCAGCAGGGCGGCTCTCACGGGTGCGCTGCATCCCCGCAGCATCATCTCTGCCCCTTCCCTGCTAGCGATCGTGGGTGACGCTCGTATTTTTGCTAGTGATGGTCCTGGAGAGGACAAGATCCTTCCAGGCGATGGGTGGGCACCGTGGCTGTGTGCAGTGTAAGTGACCCCAGCGCACGGGGGCTCCTCTCCTGCCACACCAGATGTTGCAGCATGTTTTATGAGCAGCGATGGTTTCTGCTTAGCCGATTGATTTATTTATCCAAGGGGACTGGCCGGGGACAAAACATTCTGGCTCCTGGGAGAGTCGGCATGATGCTCGGAATGGCTCGCTGCTTTTTCCACCCTCGGCAAGCAGGAAGGGCCGGTGGGGCTGGCGTGGGGCGCGGGGGGTGCCTGCTGCAGGCGTGGGTGAGCGCCGCGCCGGTGGGATGGGAGCGTGGCCCCGCGCTGCAGGTACGGACACGCAGATGTGCGGTTGGGCGAGGGAGGCGTGCAGATGTTCCTGGAATTCCCAAGCCGGATACGAAGCGGCGAACAGGATGCGTTGGGGGGAGCTTGCCAAGAGCTTGACAGAACGAGAGGATCGTTTTCTGCCCTTCCGATGGCTGCGGCGCTCTCCGGCGCGCTTGGGGCCTGCAGGCTCTGGGAGATCGTCGCAGGATGTGGCATCGCGCTGGGCTCGTTCCTCTCCCCAGCCCAGCCATCTCTCCGTACCTCTGCATTTATTTGTGTGCAGCTTCTCCTCTTGGTTTTCATGCTGATATTTCAGGAAAATAAGCTGTGTTTGTGCAGACTAAGCTGACCTGCCCTTACCGCAGAGCACCTCTCCTCTTCGCTTTCCTACGGTTCCTAAGTCATGGCCGGGGAGCGCTGTGAGCAGGGGCTGCCTTGCAGTGGGGAGGGGGCGTGCGTGGATCTGTGCGCCTGCCTGCGCGCGTTTCCCATGGGTTTTGCTTGGGTTCTCTGCACCGTCGCGGCGTGTGACTGATTTCAGCCGGACGGCTGGCTCCCTGGGGGTGATGCTCTGGCTCTGTATCATCCCTGCTCACGTGGGGCCAGGACCAAATGAGTTAGCAAGCGCACACCTTTGGAAAGCAAAGCTCAGCTAGATGGAAATCTCCTGTTTTGTGCAGGCTGTGTGGCGGCTGCTTTACTCCTGGGCGTTGTCGCTGCGCACGGTGTTGCTCGCGTGGACCGCTGTGCAAGCCCCGAGTGTGGGGACAGGGCTTCAGAAATGTGTTCAGCCAAAGCCCGAGCTCGGGAGAGTTTTCCTTAGTACCTCAGGGAGCACACTCGAGGTCCCTGCCAAGAATTCAACATCTGCACGACTGATACTTGGCAGGAAATTTTAAAATTCATGCGTGTTCCCTGAGGTGAGGAGGGAAAGCGCCTGGATCTGCAGATCCAGCTCCGCTCTGTCCGCAGGCCAGGAAGGAGCGAGACCAAAATCCATAAGCCTGAGGGACACGGGGCGGTGCGGGGTCCCAGGGTGATTTGGCTTTTGGGTGTTCTGCTTTGTGGGCTGGAGTTTCTTCTAAGTTTCAAGCGGTGATGGCATATTCCAGTGGCTGAAGGGTGGCAAATCGTGCTGAACATCACCAGCTCAGCGCAGGGGAGACCCTTTGCTCCAGCAGCAATGGAGAGAAGGCTTTGGCTTGGTGAGAGCCTGGATGCATTGACGGCTCTGGCTGCACGGACCCATCCGTGGCGTCCTGCTGCCTGCAGGCTCCTGACCCCAGCCCTTGGAGGTTCCCCAGGCTCCCTGGGAGGGACGGGGCTCGCTCCGCCTGCTTTACCCCAGCCCAGGGCTGGTGCACAGTAGGTGGGATCGGGTGCTGCAGGGGAACTCTGTTACCTGCTGTCGCTCTGCTGCGTGTAAACGGAGGCAAGAAAAGCCGGCCTGGCCCTCGGGGGTAGGAACTGATTGTGGTGACGTCTTGGGCTCCTTGTGCAGATTTTCCAGCTGGGGACCCCTGGGGTGGCACCGGGTGCTGGGAGCCTGGCCGGGCTGTCCCCAGCAGCTGCAGCGCCTTGAAGACCCCCCTGTGCTCTGATCATGAGGCCGTCGGCCAAAACGGGCTCCTGGGTGTCGTAGACCAGATGTTTAAAGACGGCAAAGCTGTCCCCTCTGTCCAGCGCAGAAACTCTTCCTTGCTGGATCGTTGGTTCCCGAGGCTTCAAATGAAAAAAGCAGCTTGTTCCCTTGTTATCTTGGCCCTAAAAAAGCCTCCAGCTCAAGCGCGGCCAGGAAGCGCCTTCCGTTTGCAAGAGGCGATTTTGTTCCTCCGTTGGTCCCATGCAGGACCTGGGACAACCACCTCGTTCCTGCGCCTGGCCACGCGCTTGCCCTGGGTGGCAGGTGGGTTTTCTGCCGCCGTCAGCTGGAGATGGCCGGGGCGATAATGCTCCCTGAAACGAAAATAAAGAGCAAAACCGGTTGGACAGAAAGTGCCGCGGCAGAGGGGGAGCGCAGAAGGCACCCGGGGGGTGTGGGGGGCCGGCGCTGCTCTTGGGCGAGCTCTAACGAAGTAGCAAGTGAACTCTGCAGCATCTAATTAATAGGTTAATATTGTTATTGCTGTCATGCCCGGGGTGAGGTGAAGCTGTGTGCTTTAGGAGAGCTCCCCTGGCCTGCCTGAGGAGTTCGGGTGAAACAAGTCCATCGTGCCGGCAGCGTTTCCCGTGGCTGTGAGCTGGTGGCCCTGCGGCCCCGGGCAGCCTTCCTGGGTCGAGGGTAGATGCTCTGGAGTTGACCACCTCCCCGTGCCTCAGTTTCCCAATTTGTGTGACATGGACAGTGATGTTGCTGCTTCGTCAAGCAGAGAGAGGAGCTGGAATTTTATCCCTTGCCCAAGTGAAAACCTGGGGCATTCAGTGATGGTGGAGGAAGGTGCAAAGAAAAAAAAAAAGCTGGATTGGATGTTTTGGAAGGAAACAAACCCGTGGGTGAGAGAGAAGGGTTTTTGCCGTACCACCTCTTAAAGCATGACAGCTGCTGGGCTGGTATTCAGCTGTTTCTGAAAGGCCACCGCTAAGTGACAGCTCAGGGAGCCTCAGCCCGCTCCTGCCTGCACCCTGTCCCAAGCTGAAGATGTGGAGGGTGAAACTCCATCCTGAGGCGTGTTCTCCACTTGTGGGCTGGAGGCAAGAGCAGACTCTTCACTGTGCTCTCCCCGACGTGGAGGTGAACGTTGCTGCAGGGTTTCTGTGCTCCTCGTGCCGCTCGCGTGAGCGGAGGCTGCCGTACGGCGTGGTGGCCCCAACTGCTGCAGCCCAGGGTGACCCACGTGCCAGGATAAACAGAGGCTAACGACTTGCAAGGTCTGCTGATGACTTTTCCAGCAGTAATTAACTGGGACACAGTAAAAGCCTGAGGGCTTTTGCCATTTCTGGGCTGTACAGCAGTTTCCACGCGCTCTCCCTCATCCTGGCTGGTGGTACCCCCCTCACTGATCCGATGCAGGGACACTGGTGGCAGTTGCTTATTCTCACTGTGGCTGCAGGAAACACAATTGCTTCCATTTCCCCAGGTCCATCCCTCTGGGAGCCTGTGGATGTGGGTAGCTCAGTCCTAAAGCGGATGAGAAAACACACAAGAGCTTCTTGGTGCATGAAGCCACAGGTCCCTGTCCCCAGGGCATCCTGCCTGCCATGGGGGGGCAGAAGCATTTGGGCTGCCCTCCCTTTCCTGGAGAGGTGAGAGCAAGGGGACACTGTTGTCTTTGTCTGCCTCCTTGGGCGCGAGAGGAGATGTGAGCGAGGAATTGTACCATCCAGGAAAAATCCTCTTCCCCTTCACCCAACCACAGGGAACTCACTGGACTCGTGACTTGGATGGAGCAACAGGGCTTGTGGGTTTTCCTTTTTTCCCCTCTCGCTTGCCTTTCCAGCGTCTGTCTGTCTTGCCTGGCTCGTATTTTGGGTAAACCCCAAGAACACTGAGTTTACTTTGAGAAATGTCCCCCTGGGTGGACCCCGCTGGAGCAGGATGGTGGCTGGGAGGGAACTGTGCCTCCCTGTTCAGAGGGCTTGTTTGAAGGTTTCTGTGGTCTGCTCGAAGGCTGCCCACAAGGACCCGAGGATGTTTGGTGTGAGATCATCTGGCTGCTTATTTAGGGACCACCAGCGAGTTGCCGAGCACCTCAGGAATCGGGCTGTGGCCACCTTTTGATATCAGAAATGCAAATATTGAGAAACTTTTTTGGGTGGGGGAGCTGGGCTGGGTGTTTCTCCGGTGCTGGTAGCCACCGCGCACAGGCTGCAGCCGGGGCGAAACGCTTGATGTATTTCAGCAGGGTGACACATAAAAGGTGCGGAGAGGTCATTAAACCGGGGAGCTGGAGCCCCTGGCTGGCTTCGGGAGACCACCAGAGCTCTGTGGGGTGTTTGGCGTTCGGACAGAGCAGCACGTATTCCTCCTCCTCCTCCCTTCATCTTTAAATACCACCCCGCAGATTTCAAGGAAAAAATAAATGCACTTAAAATGGCATCATTTTGTGGTGCCTTGAGGACTATTTATATTTTTATTGCTCCCACAATTTTTATATAATAGGCTTTTTCATGAAAACATCAGTGTGTGTATGTGTAATTAATCCATGCATCATCTTCAGAAAGCAATTTTGTAGCTGGGTTTAGGGCAGTGGCGCTGGGTGCTTGGGATCCCCACTGCCATCGGGCCCTTCGCTGCGCTCTCCCCTGCCAGCGCCGGGCTGATCTCGAGCTTTTCACCCCGCTCGGCACTGGTTCGAGCTCCTGTTTTGTGCAGGCTGTGTGGCGGCTGCCGGCTTGGCTGGGTGAGTTTTTCTCTCCTGGAAGTCCCGCAGCATCACGTGAGAATACGTTTCTTGGTGGTGAAATGAGTTAAATGTCCAGAAAGAGCCGGTGCACGGGATGGACCAGGCTGCCTTCGTGCAATCCCGGGTTTTCCTGTAGGTTTTAAGGACAGAATGTGGCTGTTGGCATTGCCTGGCCGGGCCCTTTCTGCAGCTCGGCTCTGGGGCTGCGCCCGGCAGCTCCGCGCTCTGCTGCCGGACTCGCCTCTCCCATTCCCTGTGGAAAATGCACCAAACCTCTCAACTTCCGACGGAAACGTAAGATGTGAGATAAGTGTTTACTGGAAGGCTCCTGTTGCCAAATAGCCTGGAGACCCTTTCCTCCTCCCTCCTCCGAACAAGACCGTCCAGGCGTTAACTGCATCTCCGGGAGATGCAGCGCTTGGCACGTTCCAGTCTGACATGAGATTTTCACCTTCGTCACGATAATAACTACCTGGAACGACGCACGAACCACTGGCTTGTATCAAGTGTCTTCTAGCAGCTTCCACACCTCCTCCTCCTGGTGTTTGCTGCGGGGAGCTGATCTTTCTGGGTACCGTACCAGCATCTCAGGGGAGAAGGGAATAAAACGGTGGCTTCTCTGAGATGAACCAGCTTGTGGGGGCCTGGATTCTGTGGAATACTGAAGCGTGGCCCTCGCTGGATCCACCTTGAGCCACGCGGGCGGTTGCATTTGATGTTTCGCTGCTGCTTGTCCACTCCTGCATCTGCCTGGCCATGGCGGTGGCTCGGGCTGGGCAGAGGGGACCCTGTGCAAGCTCCAGCTACTCACCTTCCACATAGACCCACCCCGAGACACGGTGGGTCCTGTGGTGGGCATTTCTTCACTCCCAGCTACAACCCATCCCTCACAGCTCCACTGCAAAGCTGATGACAGTTCACTGACACGGTGTGCGTGGAAGGGGCAGGGGGGGAGATGAGGGGGGCAGAGCCGTGAGCCTGGCTGCTGCTGTTTAATATCTGTGGTCTAAGTGCAAATGGAGCAGGCTCCAGCTACAGTATGTTTGTCTTGGAGATTAAATCTGGAGAGCCTCCGGTCTCCAAGTCCATGCCGGGAAGAGAGGGGTGAGGAGGGAGGGGAACGCAGCCCTGCGGGTGCACACACCTTTTTAACCCTCCGAAAGCTGCCGGCTGGCTTGAAAATGGTTGGAGGGCAAGTGCAGGTAGGAAAGGGTGGGGATGCAAGGGGGTTTGGGAGAGCTTTGGAAAGATTGGCACAGCCCGAGTTGTTGCACCTGCTGGTGAAGGCTTTGCAGAAAGGAGTTTTTCCTTGCTCTTTCTGAGTGATGAGGCGTTACCGTGGGGACCAGCCAGCGATGTGAAGCCGGGAGCATTTGTTGTGTGAGTGCAGACGCAGAGCGACTGCACCTCGTGCGAGGCCAGTGCGTGCGAAACCTCAGTCCTGGGTTTCACGTAGTTCTCGGGCATCTTACGGCTTTCCTGCAGCTCTTTTTCTGTCCATCCAGAGGGCTGGCTCCCTCTGTCTGCTCCGCTGCATCCCACCCCCTCGCTGTGCTGCCTGCCCAGCATCGCTTGCACCATCCATCCCTGCTTCGGCAGGTATAAGCGGCAGGCGGACTTCTCCCAGACCCCCGGGAGGGTGAGAGCATCTTGGGCTGCAGGACACCATCCTCTTCCTCCAACTGAGCCTCTTGAGGGGGGAACCGCTGCGCTGAGCTCAGGGTTGCCTTTACGGCAGATGCTTGGGGCAGGCGGGAGGGAGGGAAAGCGTCTCTTCCCCGGGATCCGTTGCAGTAATGTTCCCAAACACTTCACCTCGTGTACGGTGCGTACTACAAGTGTTCCTACAGCGCTCAGGGCTGTTTTTGCAGTGCTGTTTATATAAGAGATCGTGCATAGTGCCTACATGCTTCTGGCACTTACAAACCCAGGTAGGCTGTGTTTATCCTGGGGATTGGCCCCAGTTGCAGTCGGCTGGGGCTCAGCCAGCAGTGTAGCTAGACTGAGATATATATATTATTTAAAAAAGCTCTGGTTGTTGAGAGGCCAAGCCTGCTTGCTGCGCTGATGAAAAATGTGGCTTCGAGCAGTTTTACCCAGTCTGAACTGGTGGAGCTGTGCCAGTGGGCAGGCGGGAGCTGGGGGGTGCACCCACTCCTCTGCAGGGCGCAAGAGCAGGTTTAGCATCGCTGTCCTCAGTGAGATGCTTTAAGAAGCCTTGAGTGGCTGGAGGTTGGGGCTGGTGGGTCCCCCCTTGTCACAGGGGCTGTGAAGGGGCACAGGCAGAGGGAGGTTGCCCGATTTCCCCCTTATTCTTCTTGTTTGAGGCAGTGTGTGGGCACGTCACAGGGAGGTTTCTAGCTTCTTTTAATGGGGTAGGGATCCGTGACCGCCTGGTCCAGGACTGGGATTGGGAACAATCTGCAGAAGAGAGACTATAAAGCTGGTGAAAAGCTGGAAAACCACAGGGGCTGTCCCCCCCATGACTTGGTTCATTAAGTGCTGCCCACAGCAACCCAACGCATGGAACGGGTTCTCTGGGTTGCACATGGATTGCTATCAGTAAAAAATGTGTTTTCACCCGTCTTCCCTGGCCATGTACCCAAAGGTCTCCAGCTCCTCTGAATTCCCTCGTGGCTGACGGGCCAACCTCTCCTCTGGCTTCTGCATCCGACCTGGGAGGGAGAACCCAGCAGGCTCAAGGCTTGGAGGCTGGCCGGCTCCACTCCTCCAGACCTTGGCTGAGTAGAGTCCTTTTATTTAATCTAAAAGGAAAAAAATAATTAAATGAGATGTAGTTCTCATCCGCTGGGAATTCTCCTTGCGGGCACCGTGCCCTGGATCGTGCCCAAGGCAACGGTGGGAGTCAGGGGAGGAGGAGGCTGGTTGGAGGAAGGCTGGGCAGTGCCAGCCTCCTCTCACCTTCCTCCAGCACTGACCAGATTTCTGTCCACACCTGCTCTAAGGATGGGGCTGAGATGAAGCTGCTCGGCCCTTGGGTTCCCCTCCCAAACCCAAATTCAAGGAAATTCGATCACCTACGTGAAGTCAAAGCACCTCTCGCGCTTTCCAGGTGCCTCGGGTTCAGGGGCCAGGTCTCATCGCCATGTGTGATGCCGAAGGGTTTGTCAGCGCGATGCTTGTGAGCGTGGGGCGAGGATCACCCGTTTGCTGCCGACGAGTGATCTGGTTGCACTGGCAGCGTTTGTCTCTGAGGAAAGAGGGTGGATTTTAAAACAACAAAGACGTGGGTGTAGCTTTGAAAAAATCATATTTTGGGCCTGCGATCCTTTCATTTCACATGAAAATATCTTTCTTGGAAGCTTCCTTTGCTGTAGACTTGCTTTTGTTGCCTGAGTGCTGAGAACTGGGAGCAAAGACCTGAAATGGTGAGACCTGCCTCTGGGGACCAGCAGGGCTGGACCGTGCCCTGCTCGGGATGGAAAGGCGGAGGTTGCAGCAGCACCCAGAAGGGATGCAGCTGCACCCAACTTTTCTTCCTCCTCCTCAAATCACAGTGATGATGCTGGGGACTAGGTCTCATTTCTGGGGGCAGGAAGGGCCCTAACCTGGGCTGCACATGGCAGGACCCCCTTGAGCCGCAGCACGTGCAACCTTCCCGCAGGAAACACCCCGGCCCCAGCGGGGAGAGCCTATTCAAGGGGAATAGGCCGATCAATAAATCAAGGCACCTGAAAAATGAAACCAAGGGGTTGCAAGAGGGGTTTTTCTTTCCTTTAGGTTTTTTTCCCCCCCCTTTCTCAATTAAAGCAAACAAAAATCAAATTGCAGGAGGTGGCCGTCGCGGCGTGCTGCGGAGGGCTGAGCTCAGTGGCTGGCGTGGGTGCTGCGCGGCGGGTGCTGAACGCAGGCACGGCTGCGTGTGGTTAAATTAGCTCTGTAAATTACAGCTACGATACGTGGAAGTGTTGAAAAGGGATCAGCTATTCCCTGGCTCGGGAGGGGAGAGGGCTGCGGGGTGCTCCATGGTTGTTGGAGCAATCATCTGTTTTTTCTGGAAGGTGGATTTTCTCCAAAAATCTGTCTCTGCGTGGATCTTCCGCTGGACATGGGTGAGGGGAAGAAGATGCTTGTGAGGCTGGGTAGATTGAGCCAAAGGGGTTTATCCCGGAGGTCTGCACACCATCGCTGCTGTTGGCTGTCAGGGTTTGGGTGACAAATACCGGGAGCGTCTCTGTCCTAAGCAAATCCTCTTTGGCTCCAGGGTGCTTTTGGACTCTTTAACGAGGTGCATGCAACTCACTGCCTTTATATCCCAGCCAGCAGGTTTTTGGGATCAGCCGTCGGGATGATGTTTGAGGGGTGGTAGCACGGCCCTGGTTGCATTGAAAACTGTGTCGGGAAACTGCTGCCTTTTGGCTTTCCCCTCCCTGCTTTGCCCCAGGGCGTGTTGAAACCACCAGGCTGATTTTGTCCCCATGATGGGAGCAGCCGTTTGCTGCTCTGCTGCAGTCTGTGCTTTAAACTGAATAGCAGAGTCCCTGGAATAACTGGGAGAGATGTAGAAATTGTACAAAATCAGTGTCTGCCCTGTGGCTGGGGGCAAGCTGGGGCGGACTGGGCATGCCCTGGCAGCACGAGCCCCACCGCAGCGGCACCGCCGATGCCCTCCGTCTGCCGGCACCGCAGAAACAGCTCCTTTGCCCTGTAAAACCCTGGAGGTTTGAGGCATTTTCCAGGTGCACACTGCATCAAGCCCTCCCCAAGCCTTTCGCCCGGGGACGGCACCGCAGGGCCGGTCGGACAAGGCGTCGCGCCGAGGAACAAGGAGCTTTTCACTTGGATGCTTTTTTTCCTGACCTACATTTTTATATTCCTGCATCAAGTTTAGGTTTCAACCAACTGGCACTTCTCAGCCAGTAACAGTTTCAAATAATTCCTGACTAATTCTAGGAAACGCTGGGCTGAAAGTACATTTCTGCGTGCCCTCGGCTGGGGTCACCCCCCGGCTGGCCAGGCTGGCGGGTGCTGCTTGCTTTCCTTCCTGCTGGGAACGGTCCTAAGGGACTTTCAGGGGTCACCAAACTCTCACCTTGAACCTTCCTTATCCCACGACTGAATTTCGGAGCCCTCCTGCCCGGTATGGCAGCGCAGAAACCCCGCGTCGTCTCTTTGCCGAGAGCCGGTGGAAGGACCTTGGCGCAGCATCGGCACGACGCGGCATCCCCGGGAGATGGGGGATTCCTCTCCGCATTTCTGTTCGCCATCAGTTTTAGTCTAAGCTTGGCCAGCGATGAGGAGGGCCCGGGGCTCTGCGTAAAGGGAAGCTATTTAAATGTAATAATTTCTTTAAAAAAACCTTAAAAATCCCCAGTTTTGATCCCTTACCATTTGAAAACAAGAGATCAGTGTGCTTGTGGTTCGGACGTCTGCCTTGGTTTATGCACACAAAGGATTTTTGTTGTTGCTCTCCAGCTTTAAGCATCCAGAAGGGATAAAGAGCCCAACTTGCCCCTCTCCAAAGGGCAAATTCAGGGTGAGGGCAGTTGCCGAATCTTCCCACCCTGCCCGAGCAATAAGCCCTAATCCTGACCCGGGGGCCCGTCTCACTGCGAGTGAGAGGTAATTTTACCTCTTGATCCGGTGTTGAGGTCCATTGTGAGAATTAAACAGTGTTTTGCTGTGCTAATTTACCGCTGCAGATTGTATAATTATCTTTTTATAGGCGTGGGTGTGTCCCGGGCTTTCCTGCTGTACGGCAGAGCCGGCTGTGCCTGTGTCTGCCTGTGAGAGATGTTCTGGTGTACCTGGCTTCGGCTCTGGGTCTGCTCGGTGGTTTTAGGCAATGAACTGGGGACTGTTTTCTGTCACAGACCTCCGTCGGTAGCGCAGGGGTGCCGGGGCTCGATGGAGCCGGGGATGCTGTGGGTGTGGTACTGTGGGAAGAGTAGCAGCGATGTTTGGCGGCTCCTGTGGGAAGGCATCGGGATCTGAGGGGGGTGGGAGCGTGTCCGCGGCTGCAGAGCTGCCCTGAGGTGGCCAGGGGTTAATCGGTGTGATGGATCAGCTCTGGGAGTGAAAGCTGGGCTTAGCCCAGGATTTTTGGGAGAGGGCTGAGCGGAGCCGTCTCCCGTTAGGAACTGGGCTCTTGCGGAGAGAGACCCTGCACACCAAATTGCTTTTCCGTGGCTGCTAAAGCCAAATGAACCTTTGCAGTCATGGTGCTGGCGGGCAATGGGACACGGTTGGGACACCAGAGCTTGCCCCTGAGCTCCTGTGTCACCTCAGCAGATGTGTCCTAAAGCCACCACCCTGCAGATGACCCTGGAGGCTCACTGAGAGGTGCAGCTTTCGCATCCCCCCCAGTCCCTGAGCCTCCCCCAATTTCAGTCTTCAAGAGCAGCAAACCCCGGCGTGCCGCGGGGCTCACCCGCACGCCGGGCTACGCGCTGCTGCAAGCGATGGCACTCGTTTAAGGAAAGGTTAGATGTGGTACTTAGGGACGTGGTTTAGTGGGTAATAGGTGATGGGGGGATGGTTGGACTAGATGATCCTTGAGGTCACTTCCAACCTTAATGATTCTATTCTATTCTATTCTATTCGGGCAAGGAGGCTCCTGCGCTTGGAGAGCGGCGGCCGGATCGTGCCAGGGCAAGTTTCACTGCTCTTGGATGGGTCCCTGCCCGTGTCTCTGGTACAAGCCAGTTGTTCCCATTGCGTTGGGAGAGCGATGCTGGTGCCCATGGGCCTCACCCTGCTGGCTGGGATCAGCGGACGGGGAGGTTTCTCCCCCTCTTGGGGATATCAGTTCCTTCGCGCTAAGAAGATAAAGATCGTAAAGCTGCGGTTTGAACCTGACCGCACGGCCGGCGCGAGAGGGCTGGTGGCTCTGTAGGGGAGGCAGGATCCGGCGCACGGCGGGCTGGGGGAGCACCCTCCCTTTGCTCGGCTTGTGCTGGGCAGCTGTGGTGCTGTCCCCCCCCGCCTGCCCTGCCTTGGCACGCGGTGCCCGTGTTTCATAGCGTCATTTTTCCGTGCAGAAGGAGGGGGGAGAGGGAGGGACTGGGGGAGAAAGGGGGCACAGAGAATTAATCAGCTTATGGTCAGAACAGGAAAAAACACTGCTTAAATTGGTAATCCCTGGGGATAGAAATCAGCTCAAAGCTGCAAAATAAATGTGCAGCAGGATGATTTTTTCCTCCCTCCCTCCCCGGCAGGGTGGGTGTCAGAGGGCAGGGGGTGGCAGCAGGGATCCTGCCTCCAGCAAGGGCAGGACTCCAGTCTGGGGGCTTCTGCACCCTTGTCTCCGTTCACTCTGTGTTTCAAAGCCTTCCAGAAAACTCCTTGACCCAGATGTGAGGACTTTGAACATCCCAGGCAACGCGGAGCAGAGCCCATCCTCAGGATGGGACCCTGCGGGTTGCATGGCCGAACCCGTCACCTCCCTGGAGCCAAACGAGGAGGGTTTGCAGCGCTTTTCCCACCCCGTGACCCAGTGCCTTGCTGCACTAGGACAGGAGCAGAGCAGTGTGTGAGAGAAAGGACGTACACCCTCATAATCCCATTTATCCTGGGAATGCATCTCTGCTTAGCGCTGCTTGGATGCAGGAGGTACCGCAGAGCAGCTCAGGGGGGTGTTGGCAGCGCCGTGGGGTGCGCGGGCAGTTTGTCCAACCCCTGCCTCGAGAGCTGTGGATATTCAGGCCTGTCTTGCACAAACACAGGACATGGAGTCCCAGGAGGGGCTTGGGCAGGGCGTGGGGGGAGGCTCAGCAGCTGTAAGATGCCTTGGGAACAGGGATCTAATCCTGGGTTTAATGCACCCGGGCTGGTTTTGCAGTGCTGTCCTATCCCACCCCGCACGTCCAGAGCAACTCCACCCTCCTCTGCCTCTGCTGGAGCAGGCAGCAGGTGGAGGTCTTGCTCTGAGGAGACCCTGGGAGCCCAAATGCAGGGGCTGAGCGTGCCATGTTCTCCCCATCTGGCCTTGGACGGGTATCAAAGTGCCCAAATCGTGTGAGGATGCGGGGAGGCAGCAGAGGAGGTGGGTTACGCCTGCAGCCTGCCATGGGGAGAGCTTGCTATGGGATTAAGCAAGATCCTGAGGCATTTGTGGGTTAAGGCTGAATTAGTCTGGTCCTAATAAAGGAGGATTTATCTGGTGAGGGAGCAGTTGGGTGTGTGGGGCTGCTCGGGGCTGTGGGAAGCCCTTGTGCCTGTGTTGGTGGTCACACCATGGTCGGTTGGGATGTGGCCTCTGTGGTTTGGGCATCCCCTTTCCCTGTGGGGTCCGGGGTTTGCTCTCCGTGTTGGTGAGATGAGGAGGGAGAAAAGCCCTCCAGCTCATTTGGAAGAGCCCAGGGATCAGATGGATCATTCAGAGCTCTTGCTGATGACAGAAACCAAGGGTAGCTGCTCAGCTCCCCTCTGCCTGCGGTGCGGGACAGCTAGAGTCCCGGCAGGTGAGGTAAACAAAGTTCATGCTCAGGGAACATCGTTTGGTTCCTTAGGCCCATCAATCAGCCTGTCAGAGGGTTATCACTTTGGAGATGCTTTTAATAAAGGAGCCGGAACTGTCATCGGGTGCCAGAGCCTGCCCGAAACCTGCCTGCAGCCTCTCCTGGGAGTCCGTCATGTCCAAGCCCTGACGTCGTTGTGTGCTTATCCACCTTGGTGCAAAAATGAAGGAGAATGGGACTTTCTTCATTCTTTCATCTGCCTGTCAGTCTCAACATGACACATTGCTTTAAAGAAAGAGCAGGCTTTGCTTGCTGGGAAGGAGGGGGAAAAATTGCTAGAAGGAGGCAGAGGAGGAGGCAGCCTCGTCCCACATGCAGAACAGGTTGGGGTATGTGAGCAAGGAGAAAGTCATCGGAGGTGTTTCTGTTGGGGGGGGTGTCAAAAGTTATATTTTTAGTCTTGCTTATTCTAAGGTGCATGGCTGTGCTTAGGCCTCAGTGGGTTGGTGGGGGCTGGTATTTGAGGAGGAAACCTGGGTCTTCTGCTGGGAGCGATGCTTTGGGATGCAGCAGGTCCCGGTGGGGCTGAGCCGCTGCCAGTGCTCGCTCCTGGGACACCTCTGTCCTTGGCTGGCAAACAGCAGCGGCTCTCCTGGACCCTCATCCTCTGGGATGCAGCCGGGGCGCCTTGGCAATCGCAGCCGTTCCCTTCCCTTCCCTTTCTCCGGAGAGCAGGAGGCTGCTGCGATGCTGGGAGCCCCTTTCTGTACCTTCTGCCTGCTGCATCTCAACCTTGCGAATTTTTCCGGGGTGTTTCACCTTAGAGCGAGCTCTCAACGAATAAATACCCTTTGCTATCTCCGGGTTAAGTGGCTGGGATGGATGAGGAGGGTCTCATGCAGCCTGACCCCTCCGTGGGCCAGCACCGAGCATCCCCACCCACCCCGCGGGGCTCGGTGGGTCTGTGGACGTGTGTTTGGTTAAAGGGACCGTGTCTCCATGACTCAGGGCGGTTTGCACCGTGGCAGGTCGGTGACTCACGGTAGCTCCGCCGTGAAGCTGACAGCACCTGTCTGGGCCGCGGTTATTTATTAACACGTTACCAGAAAGGGCGGCATGGGAACAAAACACTTGCTTGGCTTCCTCTAGCTGAAGGAGTTTTAATGACATCTCTGCTGAGGCCGTCTGGGATTTTGGCAAGGCTTTTTGTGTTGCATGCTTAGGTTAGTAAATGAAGATAATCTCTTTGGACTGAAACTCCGGGAATTAGGTTGGCTCTTGCAACAGAGTCTGGTGGTTTAAGGAGAAGGCTCATCTGCGTTGCAGCAGTGTCAAAGGGTTGCACCGAGCCTGGGCTGCAACCTTTGTAGCTGGTTTAAAGCCACATGGAGTGAGACCTGGCTCCTGAGGAGGCAGGATGGGGAGGTGGGAGAAGGTGTTTGCTGGGGAGCACGAGGCTGGGCAGAGCTGGGGGCGGGCTGGGCTCCCCGCTCTCACCCCGCTGCTTTTTCCTCTGGATCGCTCAGTTTTCTTATGGGAGTGATACCCTCTGAGTGGGGCTTTCCCATGGCTCTGGACACTGGAATCTCGCTGTGTGTCTATTTGCGGGGTGGGGGGGACAATGTGGGATGGGGTCACACAGTCTGGTCACCGCCAGGCTCCATTCCTCCACGCCCTGAGGGTCTCAGCAGGACCCCGGGCTGATGTTCGGTGCCTGCGCTGAGATGTGGCCAACTTGACTCCTTGCTGGAGGAAAGGGGCCCTGTGGGATGGTGGTCGTGGATCACCACCACGCCTG
>VWZZ01001619.1:1268895-1308217 GCA_013399095.1 Psophia crepitans | reverse complement strand
GGCATGGGTGCCTGGTGGTCCGTGGCCGGAGCGTGCCGCTTCCACCAGATGGAGCTGTGAGATGCCGTCGGGGCTGCGGGGTCCCCAGGACCAGCCTGAGGCCCCCATGGAGCCCAGTGGCTGCCCTGCCACTGCGTGGGAGAAGATAGCTGGAGTCAGCAGTTTCGGAGGGGACAGTGCTGGATGTCCCACCATGTGCCACACCAGGACGTGGCACATCTCGCAGTGGTGGTGATGGAGCAGACAGCATGGGGAGAATTTTTTCCCCAGAGTCCCAGCCCAGGTCACCTCCGCTGTGCCGTGGCGGTGGAGCTGGTAGGACCCCAACGGGGTGTGTGCCCGTGGCATGCTGCACTGGGAAGGTCACATCCTGCTGGGATGCCGGGATGCCGTGGCGGAGGCACCCTGCAAAGGCCCGATCTCTGCTGCTGCGTTTCCAGCACAGCCTGTGCGTGGGTTAGTAGGACCCACTGGCAAGCTCGGCCTTTTGCTGAGAATAGCTGGTGGCCTGTGGATGCGAGAGGGCCCATGGCGTGGGGTTCTGCCCGGCTGGCAGGAGGAGGGGAGGATGGAGCTGCGCGGAGCCTCGTGTGAGATGGGACACGTGCAAACCAGCAGAGAGTGACGGATGGGTCCCCTCGGCGGCGTGGGGGTCACACCCTGCTCTGACCCGCCTGGGGGGCTGCTTGCATGGCAGGGGGGGGCTGGTGGCAGCAGGAGTGACTTTGCAGGAGGTCTGGCTGTCCCCTGCGCAGGAGGCTGCCGAGGTGCGGGAGGACACCACGCGTTGCCAGGCGCAGGCTGTGTGACTCAACGGGTCCGTTTCATCTCCCTCAGATCTTCTGCCTTTTTTTTTTAATCCACTTGCCTCATTGACTTTGTTTTACAATCCGTCGCTGGGTTCACTGAAGAGCACTTTGGTCATTAAGCACGTTGGGGCATGTGAATAAACCTGCATCTCTAAACTGTAAATCGCTGGAAAGCCGGTATCAAATCACTGGCCGGGATACGGAGGGAACGGCACGACCCCGTGTCCCCCACCTCCGTCCTCCCCCACCTCCGCATTTTGGGAGTTTGGAGGGGCTGAGGCCAGCCAGGCTGTCCCGGTCTGAGCCCCGTCCCCTCGCAGGGCCGTTACGGTGTCCGGGTCCCCGTTTGCCCCTGCAGACCTGGACACATCAGGGCTTCCCCTTCCCTTCGCCGGGCTTTGGGGCCAGGCTGAGCCCTTCCCCGGGTGCTCGTGCAGGGCACAGGGCGAGGAGGTGCTAACGCGGCTGTGCCGGGACCGGTTCCTGCAAACAGGCTCTAGCTCTCTAGCTGCATTTTTCTAAATCCAGCCCGTCGGATGGGAAGCGTTTCGACAGCAAAAGCGGAATTGGGGCATGTCTGAGCAGGGTGAGGGGTCTGAGGGAGGGACACCCGGGAGAGGGAGCAGCAGGGAGGTACGAGTGCTGAGCGAGCCGTAACGTGAGTGCTGCCAGAATCGTTTCCCTGCCTGTTGGTTTCCTTTCCTGTTTGGCTTTGCTGCCCACACAGTTTGTGCTCAAGCTGTCTGTAGACGCGATGCTCCCATCCTCTGTAGCCAAAAGTCCTGTTTCTATTCCTGTGCTGTGCTCTGCTCCTTGCAACCACGTGTTTGGGGGGGGGGACGGTGCAGGAGGTAGATCCCCATCTCCAATTGCACAGATGATCATCGTTCCTGCTGTTTGCACTGGAAGGATGCGCTCTTCCTCCCAGGCTACTGCTGAGCATGGAGGCAGCTCGTGCCCTTGTTCCAGCGCCTGATGTATTCCCCGCTGCTCTCCCGGGGCGTTGCGGTGGGCTCGCAGAGAGGAGAACAACAACAGTGCGGGGGCTGGTGTCCAGGAGGCACCGGTGGCCTCGGGGCTCGTGGTGTGTGGCCCGGCTGTGCGGCTGCTTGTCCTCCTAGGGCTGGAGCGGTCCAGGGCGCAGGGAAGCAGATGATGCCTCGCTGGGGAGCGTGGGGTTTGTGGGAGGCAACTGGCCCGGGAAAAAATGAATTGCACCTGGGATATTGCTGCGTGTGTAGGTTTAGTGCTGGAGGATGTGCAGATGGTGGGGAAGGAGGGAGGTTTGTCCTGAGTGGGGTTTGTTCAGGTCACTGGGGTCTGGGGGGGAATGGTCCTTCACTGGGGGGGTCTCTGGGACAGAACAAAGTGCTCTGTCGTATGGTGTGTGGTTAAACTGAGGCACCCCCACGGCATCGAACCTGCTTGGGCTCCACGTACCCAATCCGCCTGGTAAGCGCGTAGTAATGTCCCCGCTGTGGGCAGCAGGACACCCTGCAGCAGCCCCCCGGGCGGGACGCATCGCCCCCGTTCCCGGTACTTCCATCCTTGCGGCCGCAGCAAGCGCTGCTGCGTGGCGGTGCCTGCGCCGGCAGCGTGCTCCCGCGGTGCTGTGGCTGCATCCCGGCCCGAGGAAGGACTGTGCTGGCCACAAGGCTCTGCTGGGGTGGAGTGCATCAGGAAGCGCCTTTGATCTCTGGGTGCTAACAGGTTTTCAAATGAGCCGCAGCAATGACTGCCCTCCTCCCGCACCGGGGAGGGGAGATAACACATCAGAGCCTGCGCGCATAGCTGCGCTATCGCTCCTTTATGGAGCTTTGATTGCTACCAACCATGCAGCTCACTCACGGGAACTTCAAAAGCAGCGCGCTGGACCTGCAACGCCCTGTGCAAAGAGTCCTGTGCCGGGCTTTCTGCACCCACACGTGTGTGTGGGAGGCTACACCCCAGGCTCATCAACAAGGCTTTTTGCCCTGTCACATCTTTGTGCCAGCAGCAGGTAGTTTTTGGTAGACCTTGGGGGCCTGCTCGGGTGGATGGGACGTTGGATGCGTGCACTGAGAGCGGTGGGCTTGGACCCTCTGGACCTTCATGCTGGGCAGGTACTGGTGGGCACTGGGTGTCCCTGGGGTGCCACGGCCGGTGCGTTAGCCCCCTGCCCTGTGCCAGACCCCGCTGTGCAGCGGTCCCCAGAGCCTGGGCATTTGCGGTTAGTGCCTTGCAAACCCCAAGGTTTGGGGTGATGCTCGGGAGGCAGGGAGCTGCCCAGAGCGGGAGGGAGGGTTTGCAGCCGCTCTCGGCACCTTCGCCAGCAGCGTGGGAGTTAACAGGCAAAGTTGGGGGAAAGAGGAGGAGAAGGGTTCAGACCTCCTCCACTCCCCCCTGCCGTCCCCCTTGGCTGCTGCGATTTCATTGAGGCTGTGTATTGGCCTCTGGAGGATGGAGCTGGGTAACACCACAACATAAACAGAACATCTGGAAGCTCTTAAAGGGTTTTATTTTTTAACACATTTACAAGAGCCAGGGACACTTGCGCACAGCGTTTTGCAAACTCCGAGACGCTGCCTTCTTTCTTTCCAGAAAGCCTGAAGCTGATTGTCGGGCTTTCCCTGAGGAAGGTGCACGGGGGGCTGGTTTGTTCCTCCACGTTGTGCTGAAGGTGCGATATCTTGGCCAGGAGGTGCCATCTTGCTTGCACATTCCTTGCAAAGTCCAAAGCAAACCGATGATGAGTGTTGCATGAGAGATGAGTATAAACCTCTACCCTTCTTTCTGCGTGCCCCTGGTTAATGCTGGGGCAGGACGGGGAGTCGGGCAGGGTTTGCTTGGGGGAAAACCTGTTTAATGATCTTATGGAGCGAGCAGGGTGAGAATCAAAGAGGAGAGCAAATGATTAATCTTCCCAAATGGGCCAAGAGATCGTCTGAGCCAAATGGGAGCTGGCTGTGCCACGCTAAACGGTGGAGTTTGGATCCTCCAGTATGCTGCAGCTGATTTGAGCTTGTAGGTGGGGAGCCCACAGAGGGGGATGAATGAGATCCATTCCCATTCTGCTGCCGGCTGTGTTTTCCTTTCCCCGTCTCCTTTCAGATGCCTGTGGCAGCTTGGGAAAAGGAGCCGCTTCCTGCCGGCTCCTCCAGGGCCACTCAGGACAGCAGCGGGAGCACGGGGATGGGCACGGGGTGGCTGCAGCCTCCCCAGTAGGTAGCGCAGGCAGAGCTCAGGCAGAGCTACCCGAGCTGCCCGTACCTCCGATGGGGAGCACTTGTGCCCCGGCAGTCCTCGGTGCCAGCACCGCCATCACCCCAGGTCCCAGCTCCGCGCTGGGATGTTTAATCAGCGACTCGCGCATCTCTTGGACCACGTACACACAAGCAGGATGAGCTGCTTTCCCTTCCTGTGCGTTCCCAGATGCAGTTGTTTTGTCTGCTGCACAGAAATGGCTATTTGATTTTCCTCCATCAGCCCCCAGCTATGTCTCTTATCCACCCTCACGCTATCCTGCACCCTGATCTGATGTCTCCTGACCCCGTGGGAGCCCAGCCTTGGGGCTGCCACTGCTTTTGGGCTCTCTGGAGCGATGCGGCTGAGTAACGCTGTTTTTCCCATGGATGTTGTCAGCACCAGCAGCTCAGCTGTCGCTGAGAGTCGCTGTGGGTGGAGAGCTCCTCCCAGCCTGCTTCGGCGTGGGCTCTGCAGCTCCAACGGGTCCCCACCAGCCCCGAGAGCCAGGGCTTGGGAAGGGCTTCAGCCTCCAAAGCATGGGGCCCTCAACACTGCTGAGCATAGGGTGAGCACGAAGGCACCGGTGCCGAAGATGCTTTTAGGGGAAGCGTTGGGGCTGCTGGTGCGTCTCCTCTTTCACACATTGCCAAGCATTTAATTTGGTGACAAAGAGGAATCACGATTTGCTTCATCACAGCCAGCTGCCTACCAGCCTGGACCTCCCATTAACACCGTGTTTTTCCTTCACAGGGTCCGTGGTGAAGGTTTGGGGTGCAGGGACCTGAGAGGAGACAGCTAAGGTGCTGAAACACCCAGGAGCACCCTCCCGAGGACGGGTGCTTCAGCTGCGAGCATGGATATGGGACAGCAGGGACCAGCAGCTCCCTGGGGAGCAATGGAGCAGCAGGGGCTGTGGTGAGCTCCTTCACCCACCGTTGAAAACAGCTTCCCCACCAGCTGCCCCCTGGACACTTGCTGGGCTCCGCATCCCCAGCCTGGGGAGGGGGTTTTCCTCCTGGCGCTGACCTCACTCCCGACTCCCACGCGAAGCTGAAAGGACGTTATTAGCTGCTCTCCACTGGGCTTTGGAAATTATCCTCTTGGCTGGGAAGTGCTGGCAATGGATGGCGAAGTGCTCCTGGGTCAGATGGTAGCTTGATGCTTTTCCCTGTGAAGGACCAAGTGCTTGCCCAGTTCCAAGGAACCAGCTGTGGATTTTTTATTTGTTTTACCCCCCTGCTCTTCTTTTTGATGCCTTTCGGGGTCTTGGCCGTTTCATGAGGATGGCTGGACCCAGCCTGCAGCACGTTGTGTTCACAAAGTGCCGATGCCTGCGGTGGGAGCTGGAGGGGCGAAAGCCTTTGGAGGAGCTGTGGGGTGGAAGCTGAATTGACGATCGTGGAGCCCTGGGGTTTAAAACTGTCCGGTGGAGAACTGTCTTGTGCCAGGGGTGTTGGGTGGCCCTGGGGGGTCCTTCTGCCGTGGGCGGCTGAGCCCCCTTGGCCCCGTCAGATCCCACGTGGAGCCCGGCCCTGGTGGGGCTGGGGAGCGGCGGATGCCAAACCGCAGCGAGGGGAACGTCAAGACGGGGGAAAATGTCACCCTCAGAAACAATTAAATGTCTTAATAAAACCCGTTGCCTCTGTGAGTGCTCAATGTTCTTTTCCGTTTGCCTTGGCTCAGCCACACTTACATCATGGCCCTATCGCGGGCTGCCGAGGGGATGCGTTTGATTGTACAGGAAACCAGCGCTTTGGCAAACTTCTCTGCCCTAACGAAGCCAGGCCAAGAGTTTAATGCCTTTGCTTTGCAGAAAAATTCTCTCCTGTCCTTTCCTCCTTCCCTTTCTGCAACCCTGAAGCACCACCGCCCGACTGCGTGGCCCGGCGAGCTGCCCTGAGCGTGCCTCCCGCTCCAAAAGCAACTGAAATGCAAATTATTCCCCTTAAATCATGTTGTTTCACATCCCTGGACTGTGTGTTCCCTTCCACCCTCTAGACTTGATGGGAAGCACCGGAAGGTGCTGTGTGGAAATACAAATAAAAAGGATATTTATGTAATGGAAATATCCTTTTTTTTTTAAAAATGATTTAGACCATTATTTTAAAAAAACCCACCCCCACGGTGTCCTTTCAGCTAAAAAGCACAGTGGCCTCCTGAGCGTGGGTTCTTATAACTGTGTTTGGTGTGCAGCCACGGTGACTTGATGTCAGACTCACTGGTGTAAGTGGCAGGACCTCAGCATAGCCCGGACTTTGTTTCTCTGCATGGTGAGTCCCCCACGGGGACAGACTTGCAGAAGCTCGGTCAGAAACACAGAATCCTGGGTCCTTTCCTTTGAAACCCACCGCTCGGTTCAGCGGCACCTCGGAGAGTTTAAGAACTGTGTTATGCCCTTGGGCAAAACTGTGAGAGAACAGTAAAGCTCAGAAATGCATGAGATGTCACTTGATTTTTGGTTTGGTAATGATGGGTTTTGGGACACCCTAACAAAAGCCAGTGCCAAGCTCATTTGCATCAATTAAATGACCCCAGAGGCAGGCGAGCAGCCGGCAGCTGAAGCTGGTACCGGCGTGCCAGCACAGCCCCGGTGGTGTGCACGGACACCCTGGAGTGTGGTGGGATGGAGGTGATGGTGCCATTCGCCACTGCTCGTTTCAAGGTAGGTCTGGAGCAGAAGGTGACTCGGCTCTTTCTTTTCTCTGGGTGGGAGGTGGCTCCTGCGGGTGCAGGAGGAGATTCAGGTGTGGTTACTGTGCCGTACGCGGTGCCTTTGCTCCTCTGTGCACAGCGGACACTTGGTGAGCACACCAGCACCAGCACGGGAGTAAGGCTGGTGTTACTGGGCGCCCTGAGCTGCCCTGGACTCTCCCCTGGTAGCTTCTCCTTAGTCACAGAGCTGCAGTGAAGCCGGGGCCATGCCCCAGGCGGCAGCAGCAGGTAGGGGCAGTCCCCAGGCAAATTACGGGGTTCCCAGCCGTGGGGCAGAGCTGGGTTTGGGGGCTCGCTGTGAGACCCGTTGTCTCAGCTTGCTGAGGAGCCGCAGCCTACCTCTCCGGCTGAGAATGCGGACCAGCGGCGCTGTGGCCAACGCTCACGCTGTAGCATCCTTTTCTGAAGCAGTTCCCTGCCCGGGATGTGCTCCTGCGTTAATCCCAGCCTGCACGGACCTGCCGGTGGGCACCGGGGCTGCCCGTCCTCCGGCCCTGCAGCTGCAGACCCCGCTCCGGGGACGGAGGGGGAAGCTCAGCGCTCGGATGTGGACCTTCTGGGGTTCATAACTAATATTTACTTCAAAGGCCGGTTGCCTTTAGTGTCAGTCAATCGTATAGTCCCGGCTTGTTTAGAGACGGCGAGCAAACAGAAAGGCAGGCCGTTGAAAAGGGGAAGGGTGTGGGAGCTGTACTGCTATTTACCTGCGTAACCAGGAGGAAAACCCGCCTGTCGTTCTTCCTAATAAATACAAACTGGAAGCATGGATAAACTCATGGGGATTTATTAGTTTGCCTTACCAAAGGCAAATATTAAGCCTTGTTGGCTCGGCCCAAGGGCTGCCTTTTGCCTTTTGTGTGCACTGCAGTGTCTGGCGCCTATGGGTGCTGATAAGGGCGCGCTCTGCGCTTAGCTGGTTGCGCTCAAGGAGTTTCTTTTGAACTGCCTCTGTCTCCCTCTTGCTCAGGCCTGATCCTGCGAGGGGCTGAGCGCTTGCAGGGATGCAGGGCATAGCGCTGGCTGGGTCCGTCGTGCTCCATCCCCCTCCAGCCCTGACCTGCAGCATCTCCCCGTGCCCGGTGAGCAGCCCATCAGCATGTCGTGACTTGTCACGGTTTTCAGCTGGCGTTTGGATTTGTGGGGCCAGCCTGGAGCAGGTGAAAGCTCCCTGTGCTTGTTTGCACAGTAAAGGGTAACTCACAGTCCTGCCCTCTCCTTTAGGGTCCCTTTTTACCCCTGCACTCAGAGCAACAAGACGACTTCTGATCCAGCTGGGCTTGTGTCTGCAGCCATGCAAGTCCAGTTTCAAAAAGCCCCTTTTTCCTACCCCAGGGCCAAATTACTGCTTCTTTCCCTTCTCCATCCGTCCCCTTCCTAGCGCTTGCTTTGCTTTTGCTTGTCCTGAGCGTCGCTCAGAGCATATTTTCAGCTGTCTCCATCCCTGCGTGCCCCAGAGGCAGAGGGCAGCTTTGCAGCCAGCTCCTTCACCAGTAAAAGCCCAGCCTGCAGCTCAGCACCCCTGCGGGGTAAGCCCCGAGCCCGAGCCAGCTCCATCTCCAGAAGTGGCCCTCCACGACCACACCAGTGCGTGGACCGAGGTGCGGATGCTGTTAGAGCAGCGGCGCAGCAGGGATGGCTCCGGGCAGGGGTGCGCCCCAGGGCTCGGGGTATCCAGGCTGGCAGCAATACCACGGGGGAGAAATGGATGTGAGCGATGACCTGGGGAAGCCAGATTTGGTTTTCCTTGGATTGCTAGTGTGGGAGCCCTATTCCAGAGAAGGGTCAGCGAGTGGGAGGCCCCTTCCTTGCTTATCCTACTGCTTGGGAAAAGGGGGAACAGCATCCAGCTGGGATGGGGAAGGCTTGGGGACAGCGGGCTGTTAATTTTGGTTGGTTCACGTTGAATAAACACAACGTTAGAAGCCAGGAGCCATTGAGGGGGGGAGGAGGAAGCCAGGTGAGCAGCTGGGGGGGAGCACAGGCCAAACCCAGCCATCCCCCCTACTTGCAGTTTTCCATTCTCATCCCTATCTCTGCCCCATTTCATCTGTCCCTGCATCATCTGGTGTGTATTTACAGGCAGTTAGAGATGCTCGTCTAGATGTTATTTTTCCTCTGGGCCTCATAAAACCCATCTGCTGGAGCTGCCGGCCAGCTCGGGGGGGAATTTCCAGGCCCCGCTTGGGTCCCGGAGCCGATGGTGTGCGGATTTGGAGGCTGCATGCGCTTTGTTCCCGTGTTTGTTTTGACAGCTTAGCAGTGTTGGGCCGCGGCTGCAGGTGTGCGCAGGATGTGTCCCTCTCGGGGTGCTGCAGCACATGGACAGGGACCAGCCGTCCCTCCGAGCAGAGCGCTCAGGGGCTTCTAGCAAACACCGTTGTGGATGGGGTGCGGGTGGTTGGGTTTTTCTGGAGATGCAGTTTTTCCCATTTCTCAGTTTTTGCAGGTTTTCTTGCTCGCCTTCCCCTGAAACAGCCAAACACTCACCAAACATCAGGAATCTGCATAACGGTGGCTGGGAATAATTGTTTTAATCTCCTACATAATTCTCCAAGTGTGCTCGTGAGCGTCAGACCCTTCACTCGAGCAGTTCACGTGGGGAGCTCAAGGCTTCTCTGCAAACTGTGCTGATGTTGAGCTGCAAGGAGCCATCTGAGAGGTGCTCTTGGTCAGGACTGGGGTACCCTCATCACGATGGTCTCACCTTTCCCCTGGGCTGCTGCTGGTTATTGCTCCATGGAAATCTTTCACCACAACCATCCCTAAAGACCACCTAGTTCCACCCCCTCCACCATGGGCAGGGACGTCCTACACTTCCTAGCGGCGTGGGGAAGGATGGAGCCTGTTAGATGGAGCGGGGAGGAGACACGCAGCCTGCGGGGCTTGTCTGGGACAGGGGCTGCTCCTGGGGCTCTGCTGGCCATGAGCTGTTTTAACCTGTTACCTGTTGTTTTCCCCCAACATGTCAGGTTTCATCGTTAGTTTAGCTGCAGGCAGAAGGGGAAAGTGCCTGGCTTTGTCTGCTTGCTAGGAGATGAGGCTGCTGGTACAAACTGGGGTTGAACTTCGTTTGAAGCCCCCAAAATGTGGGATTTGTGTCTATTTCTGTGGGTCTTGGTCTCTCCCTGCTGGACTTCTCTCACCTCCTCAGAGGGAAAACTCCCAGCCAAGTTGGGATGGGGATGTGTGTCCCCTTGTCACTGCTGTGTAAAGGCTCAAAATTGGGGTTTTTAGCTTACAATCAGAAATTTCGTATTTAAAATAAAAGGGGGTGGGTACATGAAGGGGGCACGGTACTTTTCATGGCCCGTGACACGGGTGGAAAAAGGCTCTTGCTTTGTGCTTTGGTTTAGAGTTTTTTTAAAGCTCTTTGGCCTTGCTGGAATAGCTGGGAGTATTGTGGGGAAACGCAAAAGCTCTTTGGGCTGGAGACCCTGTTTTGCCTGTGCTTAGTACCAGGTACATTAGGAACCTTCTGAGCTCCCTGCAGGAGGGACAAAGCTCCCAGCATCCTGTCGGATGCAAGTGATAGTGATTAATAAAAATATTTGCCATCGCTGTATGAGTTTGAAACCAGTCCCAGTTGCAAGGGCTGTCTGCAGAAGAGCAGCTTCACCCTCTGCAAGGTGCGGTTTGAGCCGCACACAGCTTTGCTCGCTCGTTTAATCCTTGCTGGTAGCAAACCCCACCTTTGAGCAAGGCTGAGCACCTGGGGGCAATTTGTGCCCCCCAACAGTTTCCCAGCTTTCTGAGCAGCTCTCAAAGCCCATCCAGGTGTCCCTAATTCTGGTACCAGTTACAGGCTCCCTGCAGAGGCTGAGCCCTGTTGATGCGGTGGGGCTCTGGGGGAGAAGCAGCAGCTTGATGCGGGGAGCCTGAGCAGTTTCCTTCGTCCTGCAGGAGGTAGGTGAGGTTGAATCTCTTCTCCTGGTTTTTCCATGTTGCACTGGGGTTGACTGAAGGTTGTGTAAGCTGCAGATAAATGGGTTTGGGGGTTACATGCCTCGGCTATCGCATCGGTGTGATGTTGCCAAGGGATTTAGCGTGTGAAGAGGGCTGAACCCAGGAATGAAATAGCTGGTTATTGTTTTTTGTTCTTCAGACAACACAGCTGAGCAAATCCAAGCCTGCTGTCTGTTCATTAAGGGACTAATCCTTTGTTTTCCCCTGGAAAAATCCTTTCCAGGAATTCCAAGATTTTCTAAATAGGGCCAAACTTAGAAAATGGAGGAAAATGTGCCCCTTTCCCGTTACATCAGATATTTCTCAGCTGTTTCTTCAATTCTTTCTGCTTCTGGCTTGTCCACATGTACTTCTCTCCTCTTTCCCACTATCTGCACAGAAACTCATCTGGGGAGGTCCCAGGTCCCTCGCGAACCACAGTGAGGTCTGGTGTCCTACAAGGGATGAGCAGATCTTTCATCTGTCCCTTGGACAGGTCTCTCGCTTCCACCTTGCAGAAGTCTTTCTTGAAACACATAGTAATATCTTTGCCAAGTTAGGAGGAGGTCTGGGGCTGGGAACTGGGCTGATAAGATCCCTGCCCTGGTTGTAGCCGACCCAACTGAGGCTTCCCCAGAGTTATGGGCTGGGAAGGGTGCTCCGTTCCCACTCGCCTCCCGACACAACTTGATGGCACTTGCAGCACGCTCTCCCCCATCACCTCTGAAAATAATCAGAGTATGTTGTCATGGGGATGCCTTTCATTTATTTTAATCCTAATACACCTTCCTAGGGAGGTGCTCCCCTGTCGTGTTGTTAATTGCAATAACTACTGTGTTTGAAAGCCCCAAGTACAACGGGTATGGTGCAGAGCTGGCCCCGCTCCATCCCTGGTGCACGGTTCTGCTGGGATGGCTGGAGCAAAGGGGGGTAAATGTGGGGGCAGCATGTGAACCGAGTGGGGATGTGGGTTTGGCTCATTCTCCGTGGTGTTTCACTTGGCTTTCCTCTGCTAGTCAGTGGGATCTCTGCTCCAACTGGAGACTTGACATGGAGCAGAGCAGCACATGCTCTGCTCTTACCCTGCTGGAGAGCAGAGGGAAGGTGGCTGCTGCAGGTCTCTACTCATCCCTGGGTGGTGCCTTGTCTCCTGCTCCCACTGAGCTGGTGGCTCTGCCTCTGGCTGCAAACGAGGACACGGAGCTGAGCCTGCTGTCCCGTCCATACCCCTTCCTTTGGGATGCTGTGGGACCGGGTGCGCTGCAGCCCAGCCCTTCCCAATGATCCTTCTCCGGTACCTGCCGTGGTGGTGGTGCCGCTTGACCTATCACCGCGAGTTCCCCTCCGCTTTGGGCACGTGTGTTCTGACACTGTTTTGCACAGTTCCCACCGGGGCTCGGCGTGTGGTGTCGTGCGTCCCGATAAACCCCCCCGTGGAAGGAGCAGCGCTGGGGTCCCTCCAGACCCGAGCCCGCAGGAATGCTGATTAGCCTGAAAGCCGCTTGGTAGCGAATGCTCAAGGCTAAGCTAGATTTCCCCTCTAAGCCTTCGTGGTTTGGTTGCTCTCAAGGAGAGGAAATTGTCCTGCTGGAGATATCTCTGTTTCCTCCTAGCAGAGCAGTTTTCTGGAGCACAGAAGCTGGACTTCCCTGTTGTGAGCAGGATGTGTTAGCCCTCAGCTACAGCAGTCTGTTACCGTGCTTTGCGGGGGCTGGCTTTGCTCCCCGCTGCTCGCACGGTGCCTGGTGACATTAGCTGGGTGCTTGTAATGGCAAAGCCTTCCCAGAGCGTGGTCTGAAGTTCTCCCCCTCCTCTTTAAATTAATGTGCCAGTCGGGTCTCACCCTAATTAAAACCAGCAAAGAGGACTGGTCCAGGACGTAGCTTTGGAGGCTGTAAAATTCTAGGACAGTTTTATGTAGCACAATTAAAAGGAAGGTAAAAAAAATTGTTAAGAAATTAAACACTAATTACTTTTTTTTTCTGCCAGCTGAACTGTTTTGGCAGTGGGGCTGCAAGTGGGATGTAAAGGCCTGGGATGGTTGGTTCTCTGCTGCCATAAATCACATTGATCAAATGTTCTCTTGCTCTTTAGCAGTGTAGCTCATCTGCTGTCAATTAGCCTAAATCACATTTTTTCAATTAAACAGGCTTAAAGGCCTGATAGTGAAGTCTGGTGGGGAGGGGGAGGGAAAGCCTGGTTGTAGGCAGTGAGGTGGAAATATCTTTTTAAAAGGTGTGATCCCATTTTAGTGTTTTCCATATAAAATGGGATATTATTGTCCGTGCTCTGGGGAGCAGTAAGAGCTGGGAGCCCAGCTGAGGAGGAGCCTGCGAAGCCGAGGGGTCCGGCACGGGCGGCCCTGCAGTGCTGGCAGGTCCGAGGTGGCCCAAGGGATTAGATGGAGAATCCCACCCGGGACGCTCACAGGCGTGATGGAGAGTTACTGACTGCAAGAAAACTCCTTTGGGGTGAATTTCAGATGTTCCTTTAGACTCCTGCCCTAATTCCCCTCAGTGGGATAGAGGTTTGCAGACCCGCACGGCGTTTGCTGGGCTGGGCGAAGCAGCTGCCTGTGGGGCTGTGGCGTGAGGGCTCGGTTGTGCTCCAGGGAGGGTGGAATTACCCTGTTGTTTGCATGCAGCTGGCAATGGGAATGGGTGGCTTGCATAATAGGAGGCATAATTTGCCTTGGATGGTGAGGTAAACCGCTGCTTCCTCTCCCTGTGTCTAGTCTTGCTTGTCAAGCATTTTCTTTCTTGATTGGAAAAGGAAAACAGACTGTGAAGTGTTTGGGAAGAGATGAGGAAGGGCAGGGCTTGGAATAAATGGCTCCTTTTGTACCTGCATCCACCCTGCGCTGTAAAAGGGAAAAAAAAAAACTAGACAAAACCTTCCCAGATTGAAAAGAAAGCAACAGCTGGAGTGGGACGAAGAGCTGGTCCAGGAGCTGGTCCTGGCCCCAGGAGGGAGAAAGAGGCGTGTGTGACCTGCTGATTAATGTTTTAGTCATTACAGGTATTACCTGTCTCCCTCCCCTCCTCCTGGTGCTCGGCCCGTGCTGGAGCCAGCTTGTGCTGGGACTGTGCAGGATGGCTGGGGATTAGGGTGGCCTCTGGTTTGGCTAGTGGGTGCTGGGGAGATGCAAGCATGGGGGGGGCTTCAAAAGCCCCTGCAGATATCTGTGTCCTGGAAATGGAGCTTCATCTCCCTGGGCTCAAGGCTTTGCGGGAGTTGTTGCTTTCTGGATGCTCTGGGACAAGGCAACACACTGATGATCCCTCCCACCTCTCCCTGTGCTGGGGCAGGATGCGCTCCCAGGACCTCTGGAGCTCCCCCCAGGCTCATCCCGCAATACCAACGATTCGCCCGTCTGCAGCAAGAAAGGCTCAGGCCCCACGGTTCTGCAAACAAGCCCCTGCAGGTTATCCTGTTAGGAAAACCAGACTAATTTATTAATATACATAATGTTAATTGCTGTAATTTGAAGGCTGGCTTCCCACTCTTGGGGATGTGGGTGTGTGCCGCCAGTGTGGAAATGCGTGGAGGAATGTTTCCTCACTGAGCTCCTGCGGTGAGGGGAGGATGCTCCTGTGGTTATAATGGTGATGACCGGTTTCTGTTTTGCAGGGCTGGGTTTCTCTGACCCATCAGTGAGGATATGTGATGGGGCAGGATGCTCTGATGCTCTGGTCTCTCTCTTGCAGTAGCTGTTGGCCCCAGCTCTGTCCATGTCTAGGTGGTTGCAGCAAGAGTGAGTCCAAAGCTCCGCTGCAGATAAATTAGGCAGCAGGACCTTGGCGGTCCTGGAGGACTCCTGGCTTTGCGTTTCTTATCCCAGGAAAGAAAGAAGCCCACGGTGTTTATGGTCCCCTGGCGACGCCGGCAGAGAGCCTGGCTCAGGGCCCCTGTTCCCACAGAAGCAGCAGAGCGAGGTCCCGCCGTGCACAGGGGGGTTTTGGGCTGCGCTCGGGAAACAGCTCCTTTGCCAGGAGCACGTGTGTCCTCACGAGCCAGATCCGCTGTTCCAGCTCTCCTGCCCTGTACCAACGTTTGCTTTGGAAAAGTAGCGCCGGTGGTTTCTGGAACGTGATCCATCTAACCCGCCATCAGAAAACAACAAAACCAAACCCCTAATTGCCTTTGGTCTTGAGCAATTTGAGCTGGGTGCGAATTGGCCGCGGAGGCTTGAAAAGCGCTGCATGCCGCTGGGCTGCGGAGCCACGCGGGGCCGGGAACGCTGCCGTCGGGGCGGCAGAGCGAGCGGATGGTGGATGCGATCCGGGACCCCCGCGTCGCTTCGCGGCCCTCCTTCGCTAGTCCGCGTTACCCTGTATCCCAAAGCAAACCCCCCGGTGCTCGGGGCTCCGCTGGCATCAAACCGAGCGTGAAACCCCAACTTGGCAGTAGCTGCTGCTGCCTGCGTTGGTGGGTGAACGGCGCCACGAGTCCTGGACCCAGCTGGGTGTTTTTAGCTCCTGTGGAGGATTATTAGAAGCGGAGAATTAAGCATTGCATTTCCTGATTTCTCTCTCCTTCCAGCAGGCTGGTGCGATGCTAGCAGCCCTTCCCCCTGCCCAGCCTCGCACAGTCATTAGAATTCCTTTTGGGAAAGGCGAGAGGGTGCATGGGGGAGTAAATCTGATTTAATTACAGTGACACAACCTGCATGGCCCCGGCGGCTCGGTGGGTTTAATCTGATTTGGAGAGGGGAGGCATTGCAGCGGCCGCTGCTGGCACGAGCGCCTGCTGCACATGACGGGCTTAGGGCAGCGCCAGGCGCGGGCTGCCCCGGCAGCGGCGTGGGGAGGCCTGGGCTGCCCACCCCGGGGTGGTGGGTGCCAGGGATGGGGTCCTCAGCCTTTTGCTGTGGGGAGCTGCTTAGGAGTGCTCTGCTTTCTGTTGCGTGTTCTGCATGTGGTGGGATCCAGCCAAAGAGGCGGTTTGGTTGGAAGTGGCTCGTGTCCCTCTCTGAGGGGGTCCCAAGGAGACAGGAGAGTCCTGGGCTGGCCAGAAGCAGCTGTACAGTGTGGAGGTGATTAAACATTATAAAGCCCAAGTGAAAGAGCTAATTCTAGCAAATTATTTGGGAGGGTCAGGGGAGAAGCTCTGAGCATCCCAAAAAGTTGAGGCATAAATGGGTGCTGGGTCCTGCAGCTTGCTCTGTGCCTGTCGTGGGAAGGGTCTCTCTGGGTGCTAATGCTCCCTGCAGCAGTGGCTCTGTGCTCGGGTGCATCTCCAGTTGCAGAGCTGCTCTTTGCAAATATACCCTTTTGGGTTCTTTGTCCTGAAGCTTAGCAGATTGCCTTGGGCTTTTAGTGTGGCTGTCACCCAGCGTCCTCCTTTGCAACTGTCCTCTCGCGACTGAGAAGGGTCACCCCTTCAGGGAAGGGACTGTCCCTTAGGCCGGCACCTGCCAGAGAGATGGTGCCTTCTGGGTGCTCCTGTCATCCAAGGGATGGTTTGCATCAGCTGGTGTGATAGTGTGAAGAGCTACCTTGGCTGCAGGTTCCCTCTCCTATGTGACTGTAGATGTCTTTGGGTGGTTAAAGGTGTTTCAGTGGCAAAAGGGGACAGGTTTGGGATAAAGTTGAAGGCATAGGTAGTTGGGAGCTTTGGGGAGGGAGAGGCATGCCTCGGGTTCACCTGGTGTGGTCTGCAGGCTACCTATGGTGATGTACAGGGTGTGGGCTCCAAGATTTCCATGAAAAGTAGGATGTTCTGGTCTGGCAGAGAGAGTAAAAGATCCCAAGTGTGTGGTAGTTAATTGCAGCCTTCTTATCAGTGCCTTGTGATGACCTGGCTGATGAATTTCAGCCCATATCTACCAGAACTGGGATTCCCCTCCTGCCAGTGCACAAGGACATACTTCTTGGCGGCACTGGTGTCTTTCAGGATGTCAGGGGTTAATGGCCCACCAACCACGTTGCCCTCCCCCAGTCTTTCCACACCTAGTCCCCTCCAGGAACCTACTGCTCTGCAGGTCCTGGTGCTGCAGGGAGGATGGGAGCAGCAGGACCGTCATGGAAATGTCACCTCCCACCCCGTCTGGAGCTTCAGCAGGGGGGAGAACACACCCAGCCGGGGGCGGAGGAGAGGCCAGGGCCAGATCCTGGCTGGCAAAGAAGGTTTTGGATAAGGACAGGAACTCGTGGGAGGGGGACTGTAAATCCTGCAGAAGGATCTGGTGAAAGGTGATGGCTTGACAACTCTGGAGCCCTGTCTCCGCTTGGCCCATGCGGTGCTGGCAGGGGTAGCACATTCTTCGCTGGCCACTGTTTGTTTGGGCACTGATGTGTCTTGCTACCAATGCATGTTTTGCCTGAAATTGTTCAGTTTAGGGTACTTTCTCCTCTCTGTGCAGTCGCACTGTTTTTCTGGAGTGGCTCAGGTGTGCAGCATGGAGCAGGGTCACCAGTTCTGTCTCAGGAACATGGGGGAGACCTCTAACCTAATTTGCCTGGCTTTTTTTAGTCCTTAAAGACTTCTTTCCCCAGGACTGGAACAGCTATTTTTCTTAGTGACTGGAAAAGAAGCTTGCCTCAGCAAGTTAGGTCTGGAAAAAGACAAAAAACCCAAACCCTAAAGCAACCCCAAACTCTCGGCTCCCTACTCTCCTCTTTTGAGGAGCAAGAGCATCCTGGCTCTACTGAAGAACTTTGCACCTCCAGGGACACCATCATGCCCATGGGGAGCCTGATGTGGTGGCCTCCTGTCTTGATTCCGAAGAGCTGAGTGTTGCAGGAGCATCCTTGGAGGATGTGGAGCTGCCCGAGGGGGCTGAGATGCTGCCCTGGCTGTTTGCTGGTCAGGATGTGCTTGGGAAGAAATGCAGCAAAATGCAAACATCATCCATGAGTGCTGCAAACCCTCAGGCCTCTGTCTGGGCTGCTCAGGACCAGGAACAGGCGTTTGTATTGAAAGTAAGTGCAGGGTTGGATGTGCAGGATGGAGTGGGGCTGAGCATGGTCTGTGTGAGCCAGCAGTTGTGCCTGCCCTGTGGTTGTCTTGACTTTCAGTGCAATAATGTTCCCCCATGAAGTGTCTCTCCTACAGTTCCTGGATCCTGATGGTCTCCAACCTCTTTCCTCCTCTCCTGAGAAACATCCATCTCTTGCACCCTGGTTCCTCAGCAACAAGCGGCTTTTCTCTGCGCTTTCCATGCGCTGCTGTTGACTTCCCACGCTGGCCTGTCGCATTTTGGGGACAGACTGGAGCATGCAATAGAGATGAGTGTTTCTGGGCAGTCCTTGAGCTGCATCCCCATGTGCCTGAGAGGTGTCTTGCGGCGCGGCTCAAGGAGTGCTGCCAGGCTTGGGTAGGTGCAAATCGCAGACCAGGCACTCCAAACCACAAAGTTTAAAGGAAAAAACCTAAATAACCCAATAATATACTTTGAGGTTCTTTTTTGTTTAACTTCTGGGTTTTGAAGCTTAAATTTGAGCTGCTTTGTTTTCTGAGCAGTCAGGAGGTCTGGGAGCCTTTCTGCAGAAGGTAAAGGTAAAATACCCACCTACCTCAGCAAGCCCTGCAGCAGCGGTGTGGGCAGCGCTGCTGGGACCCCGGCGAGCGATTTCAGGGAAGAAAAAGTGAGAGACCAGCCTTTTAATCTTTTTTCTTTTTTTTTTTTGGTGATTTGAGCCATGTCTTGTCTGGAGAGCACAGCGGTGGTGCAAGTGCCGTGACCCAATGCAAACCTGACCTCCCAGCCCACGGAGGTCTTGCTTTTCTGCTCACTGTAGTGTCCTCCTGTGGGGTCCCACCCCTCTCCTCAAGTGCCAGGAGGTGGGAAACATCCTTCCCTCTTGGTGGGATGGTAGCTGGTGCTGGAGCACCCCTGGGGTGCAGGTTGAGTCTGGAAAGCTGCTCTGTGCTGGTGCCTGGGGAGACATACATGGGACCTAACCTCGTTTGAAGCAAGATGTTTCTGCTGACACAGCCACCATCTGCTTTAATTGTGGATTATTAAGAACTACTTTTATTTTAAGAAACTGGCCCCTCGTTACAGTGCAAGTCCCCAACCCCTTTTCCCTACAAAAGGGGTGTTGTGCCTCTTACCTTTCAGCAGCACGCGCTTTAATTTCAGCTCACAGCCCTCGCTGTGTAATCTAGAGGTGGGGGGGGCTTTTGGAGAGCTCTCACTCAATAACTCAGCCCAGCCTACAGCGCTAGTGCGGTATTTTACACTCCGCCAAGGCAGATAATTAATCATTCCTGAAGAATGAAGAAATGTTTCTGGACTCTTTCTTTTTTTTTTTTTCCCTTCCCTTTTTAAAAAAACACAGGGATTTTGAAAACTTCATGCCCCTCTGATAGGATGGAGGAAGCGGTTTGGGATGAGGGGTGCGAAGGCTGGCTGGTTCTTTGGGGACAGCAATAGTGGGGTGTGACTGGGGGCTGGGGGGACGGGTGCTTCTTGGTGTGCACCTCGCTGTTGCTGTGGTGTGTGCGCAAGGTGAAGGTGCTGATAAATCCTGGGGCTGGGGTACGTGGTTCCCCCCGTCATTCCCGGCTGACAGAGGAGCCCAGAGGGCTGCTGGGGTTCCTTTATAGCTGTGTCGGTGCTGATGCTCTTGGCTTCCAACCTGGTTGCCCACGGAGACCTGCAGATGCCTTCCTTGTAGTTCTGTGGCTAATTGCTTACTTCTGTTTTTTTTAGTCACTAAATTAAGCAAGGGTGATTAAAAAAACCACCAATACCCAAACAAACCACACCAAAAAAAACCCACCCAAAAACCAACCGCCCAAAAAAACCTCCCACCCCAAAACCTACCAAACAATGCCCCAAGAACCTGAGAGGAAATCTTAGACATGGTGCAGAGCCCACCAGATTGATGGGAATGTTGCTTTTAAAGCAACCTTCTCAGGAAGGTGCATCATCAAGTAAAGATTTCTCTTTACCATCTTCTTCAGTCCTTCTTTCTTCTATTTCTCTTTGTGATCCGGACTTTAGGGAGAAGGAAGCTGTTGTCCCCTGATTATTTGGGAGAGCTGATGGCATTTGTGCTTGATTCATGTAGGCAGGGGAGCGCTGGATCAGCTGTGGTAGACCCTGAGCACAAGGGGATGAGTACGTACATGCCTGCCCGTAGGAGCTGGCTCGTGCTGCCTTGAGCAGGCTCTTGCTCATGACTTGCCCGCCAGCTCCTCCTCGGGAAAGAAGCCTGATGGGTGCAGGGCAGCAAAGGTGATGGAGTGACTGTGATAGGCACAGCACTGACTAGGCTTTGTGTTAGCCTTTAATGTAGGTGTATGGCTTTGGCCGCTGGCTTCACAGCAAGCGTCTTCCCAGTGTGTGAGGAGTACTGAACATCCCTCCTCTCTTGACCTGTCAATTCTACAGAGTCCCTTAAATTGCTAATCGAAAGGTATGTAGGCACAGGAAAAATAGGCGTAGTAGAGCAATTTCTGTAGCAAGAAATTGGATGGAGCTGTGAATCAGAAGGTCTCTGCTCTAAGCCCCTGTGGATCCCATGGGCTTTTGATAATGGAGTATGTGCGGCTTGCAGTAGGCTGGATTATGCTCAATTGTGTCTTATCCTGCTTTTCCATGGCAGTTGGAGCATGGGCATGGCGTTCTTCACCTCCCTTTCTCTGCTGCTACTGCTGCTAGGGCCATCTAGTAGAGAGATGTGACTGCTTTTCAGGTTCTTACCTTGCTAAAACCTGATGTGAAGCTTTAACTAGCAAAGGTTGCTGAAGTGCATTGAGTTCCAGGAGTTTTCAAGGCATGATGGGGGGGGAGAAGACAAAAAAAAACAACCCACAAACCCAAAACCAAACCCCTCAGGAATTGTCTGGCGAAGGGAAGCCCCAGGCAGGTGAAGAAACCAGTATGTGAAGTTCTTCCCCATGGCTGTCCAAATGGGGGCAGGATGGAAAGGAGGACGATGGTATTTGCCACCAGTGCTCTCAGGTTGCCCGTCTTGGGGATTTAGAGATTAATGTGAGGCAGGATCTTCCAGTGGTCCTCGTCTTGTGTGTGTTGTCCTCTGTGCCCGGCAACTTGTCTTGGAGCTCACTTTAGTAATGCAAGGTGATGGCCCTCATCGAATGGATTGCTTGCAGCTTCCCAAGGCTGATCCAGAGGAGCTTGCAGGCTGGAGTAGGTGGGCAGTGAGGGGAAGCCCCCGTGGAAAAGCTACCTGCCAGGTTGTCAGCAGTTTGTGTCTCCAGCATCACCGTTCAACTGGGAGCTGGAAGCACATGTCAGCTCTGCTGAGAGCAAGCCAGCCCTTTGTTCGTGTGTCTCCTTGAAACAATATTGTGGTTTACTTAATTAAAAACACAGAGCGTTATTGTGGGAATTACAATGAATTATAAAGATTAAATCTGGGAAAAGACCTATCTGGCCATCTCAGCCAGCCCAGCTCTGCTGTTCTGTGAGGTATCCTTCTTCTGTACAGCTTGAGGCGCCTCAGGTAATGTGTTTGCTCCCAGTTCCCCAAAGAAACCTTTCTGTGGTCTGTTAGAGAGCTGTTTGTAGAAATGAGCAGGCTGGTTTCATCTGCAGCCTGCTGTTTAATTAACCTCCCAGCTGTATTTCCACCCAGCACTGGGTTTGCTGACAAGCCTGGCCAGCCTTGGCAGAGGGCTCAGCTCCTCCTTGCTCAGACCTTGGCGTTGAGCTGGTGTGCCTGTGGGTGATGCCCTCTGGCAGTATGAAAGTGGGGTCCTTCTCCTTCCCTCTGCAGCTGCTTTTTCTGAAGCTTCATACTAGCAGGTTCTTGGGTTGAGCTGGAGAGCGTTTGTTGGCAGGCCGAGCGCAGCACGCGCGGACGGGCTGCGGGATGCCTTTGCTTCCTGCTGGGCAGTGTAAATCTGCATTTTTGGGACATCCTGCATTAGCTCTTTTACTGTTGTCCACTGCAGTCCAGACGTTCTGGAGCAGAAAGGATGGTTTTGGGCTTGGTGGCATTGCGGCGGAGCATCTGAACACCGAGAAGTAGCAGGAGAAAATCCTCAAAACAGCTTTTCTCCACTATGCCTGGGACGGGCAGATGCATTTTGGGAAGCTCTGAACTGAGCCGGTCTGGGGTTGCTTTATGGCTGTGACTATGGGCTCCCTTCTGCTCCATCCCATCACGATCCCTTCGCAAACAGCTCCATCCCCAGCTGCGGGGATCTGCGTGCTGTGGCGAGCTTGGCCAGGGAGGACCTTGCCTAGTTGCGCTCCCCAGGGTCTGCTCCCAGCAGGGTGCTTTCCAGTCTGGTTTTGGAAGGAATGCCAGTCTCTTCAGTATCTCGGGATGATTTTAATGCTTTTGGGGAAAACCTGCCTCTTCCTCCTCTATGCATCAGTATGGAAAAGTGAACTTCCCAGTGCTGAGGGTGATCAGCTGGCTTATTTTCTGGGGGAAGAAAGAAACACCAATTAACTTAGAGGACAGAAACTACTGTGGTGTCCCTGCCTCTGCTGTGACCTAGGCTTAGATCAAGTCAAGTAGCTGCATGTGACTGCAGAGAGGAGGGTGTTGGCTGTGTAGGTGGGGGGTTTGGAGAATGATGCAGATGCTGGTGGGAAAATGCTTCATCTCAGCATCCTAGGCCAGAGTGGTGGGATGTGCAAGGACCACCGCCACGTGGCTCCAGATCTGCAGCAGGGTTTTTGCCCACAGTGAATGTTGGTGGTGTGCAAATATGAGCAGCTGCTGCTTAGGGCAAAGCTGCCCGAGGGAGGTCCTGCGGTTAAGTGCTGTGACAAAGAAAACATCAGCCTCGAGTTTCCACTGCCCCAGGCTCCTGTTTGACCTTGGGCAGGTTGCTTTGTCTCTCTGGCCGCATCCTGGAAGGCTGCGTGTTGAGCTGGGTCCTGCCAGGATGCCTGGGTGTGGGAAACGCAGTGCCTCCCCGCGCTCCACACGCCGGTGCTGCTGCCTGTTACCGTGCTGTTAGATATGGACCGTGTGCCGTGCCTTGTCCCCCGAGCTGCGGCAGGAGGGGGCTGGCTGCTTTGCCAGGTGGGCTGAGCAAAAATGAGGAATTTTTTATCCCCTTCGGAAGAGCCTTTTCCCCACCCATGTTTCTTCAGCGGGTGTCTGCGTGTTGCCCCATGTAGAGAACACAAATCATTACCCGGATTATGAACTGAGGTTTGCACTTTGAAACCTCACCTGGTGAATGACACAAATCCCACGGCGGTTTTCTGCACGCCGGGGAGTAAATGTTAGCTCTGCTGTAGGAAGTCAAAACCTCAGGAGCTTCCTACTGAAAATCTGCCCTTTGCAAATAACGTTGCTGCTCGTGCTCGGTGGGTGCTCGCTTGGCTGCAGGAGCAAACACAGCTTCCCCACGAAGTTCTCCAACTCCACATGCTTTAATAGATATGTGATGGGTGTATAAAAACGATGCCATTCCTTTCTAAAGGAGATGTCCTGGAGTTTTTTCATTTACCTGCAAACGTCAGCCCTTTGGGGTGTGTTCCAGTCACCCAGGTTAAAAAGAAAATCATGCTGGCAGCCTGTGGCTACAGAAATGCCATTTTAAAAACCCCCAACAAATCCGAAAGCTGAGGTTATTGTTTATTCCCATGGCTCCAGGAGCTGGACTTCAAGAAGAGCTGCTGGTTTTCGACAACGTTCTATTACTCACGGGAACTGGCAGTTCTGAAATTAATATTTGCAGACCCTCCCCTCCCTACCCCTGCGCGCTCTTCATGCAAAGAAAACTCTCACCTCCAGCCTGACTTCCAAGTACGTGATTGAGAACATGTGAATCCACAATGACTGAACTGTGAGTGACCTCCGGGGAGTAAGTGGGTTAATCAAAGCTGGGCTCTTCCCCACACTTCAGCCGCTAAAGCTCCTGCATTTCCTCCTGATGGCTGATAAGGAGGGATTGAATTTATGAAAGAGATGAAGATGTTTGGATAAGCTACAGTACCAAAGCAAGCCTGCCTGACAAGTCAGGGCCTGAAGGAAGCCCATGGAGTTTGAGCGGGTTTGTTGGTTGGGGTTTTTTGTTGTTGTTTTTTTTTTTTTTTGTGGTAGGGTTTTTTTTCTTTCTTTTCCCAGGCCCCTTTCCCCAGCTGGGATTGTGTCCGCATGGATCCAGCCGGAGATGCGGCTGCGGCTCTGCCGTTGCAGACCCCGGGTACCCTGGCTGAAGCGATGCGCTCCGAGTTTCGGCTTGGTCCTGGGCTCCGCGGGGCACAGCCAGGCTGGCTGGCACCTTGCAAAGCCTCAGCCCTGCCTCGCTGCCCTCCCGTGGGGACCGTGTACAGTAAACAGCGTCTGCCGCTGTCCCGGCAAAGCTGGCGCTGTGGCTAAACGTGCTGCTCCTATCGCAGAGGTGCTGCTGTACCAGCACGACGGGGACTCGTGTCGTGAGACCCAGGGGGTTTCTAGGGGACACCCACAGAGGCCTCACAGAAATGTGTCTCAGCTCCCAGAGGTGCTGGGCTTTGAGACATGCTTGGCACTGGCCAACTGTCTCACTGGCTACCAGCAGCTTGCTGCGGGCAGCGCCTGGGGGGGAACGCTGGCACGTCTGTGGCTCGCTTTCCATATGCAGGTTCTAAATTAAAAATGTGGGTTTCCATTATTGAGCACATTTGGTTATTTCCCTGTTCTTCAGGCCCTGTTTTCCTGTTTCAGAAAGGCCAACACCTGTGTCTCGGAGATCACTATCTCTGTATATTTTTAGACATGCCTTATCAATGATGAAAGGCGGTGAATCATGTTTGGGAAAGGGAGCTGCTTCTTTTCCAACTGTGTTTTGGAAAACAGACCTGAGCTCTAGGGGAAGGGGAGGAAAGCAGCAGTGTGGAATGACCCGTCAGGGCAACGCAGCATCTCTCCGGCTGCCTGCGCGGTGGTGCAGGGTCCTTTGCTGCGACGTGGTGGCTTCTCAGGGGACACTGAGCAGCCTGTTTCCTGCCATGGTGAAAGGAGGTGACAGCAATAAGGGTTTTCCCAAAGCTTAGATCTGTGGTTCCCTTCCCCAGTCCTAGACCAGTGCCCAGTACAATGGTGGACCAGGGAGAAGCTGGTGTGGAGTGCTCAGAGGGGAACCTGCATGCTGTGGCTCTGCGTCTGGGCTCCTGTCTGCGGTGCTGTGGCCAGAGGCCAGGCAGGGTCTGCTAACCCCTCCTGTGGCCTTGCCCATGGTCACAGTGCCTTGGCTGTCCTCCTGGAGCCACCTGAAGAGGAGTTCTCCACTGGAGTGCAGAGCCATGGAGTGGAGAAGCCACTGGCTGTGCTCCCCTGGGAGGACTTGGCTTGTTGCTGCTCTCTGGGCTGCCCTTCTCCTTCCTGACGGGCACTGCTAGAGCTGGAGAGCCTGGATGCTGCTGTGACCTCAACAAGGCAGTTCTGTGAGTGGCCATGAAGGCTTTTTGCCTTCTGCAAGCTTGCAGGTGGGATGGGGAAGGTTAAACCTTTGGAGCTCTGGGCATGACCATTGCCCCCTCCTTTGATATCCCCCCACCTCCGCAGGAAAAGAAAGTAATTTGGGTTGATGTCTCCATTAAAAACCTGCGGCAGTAAAGCGGTTGTTTGTGCTGAGAGGGGAATGCCCACAGGTAATTTATCTTGACATTTATAGAAAGCATAAGGGTTTACTCATTCATAAAATGAGGGAACAGGGTGTTTTTCGGCATTGGCTGGGCTCTGGAGCTGCTCGAACATTATTGTAGCTGATCGTAATCGTTTCCGGACGTGCCCCAATATGCCTACGGGGGGTTGCATGGGAACAGTAACAATGTGGGACAGGAGAGCAAACCTGTTGGACGGGAACGGCCCGACTGGAGCTAACAAATCCTCTTCCTCCCTGGGCTTTCTGAATGGCAGGCGAGGGCAGGAGCCAAGGGGGGACCTGCAGGCAGCTGGCACCCGGGGCTGGGGTGCGCTGGGCTCTCGGCTTGTTCTAACCGGAGGGAGTCCTTGTGCTGGGGCTCTCTGTGCTCTGTAGCTCGGAGGAATGGTGAGGAATGCGTTGTTTTCAGAACAAACTCTGGTTTGAAAATGATTTTTGTTGCTTGTTGTTCAAGCACCGATAGAAAAAGCTGCTCTGTGCAGGATGCAGCAGAAGCGGAGGGTCTGGGTCCAGCTTTGGGGCAGAGGGAGGGACTAGATGCATCTTGAGATTTCTTCCTGCGCTGATATTTGCTTTGGGAAGGTCTGTAGCTTCCCTGGAGCTCGGACCTGCCTGTGGGGAGGGCAAGCCTGTGTGCGTGGCTGGATTGTATAGGAGCACCGAGGCTGGCGGTGGCAGCGCTGTGGGGAGGTGCAGGGGTTTGTGTGCAAAATGCACTGGCTTGCAGAGCTTTCCTCTTCCTACGGTGCATCCACAGGCTGCTCTTGGCAAACCTTATTTAGCAAGCCGGAAGATTGTGAAGGTGCTATGGCCCATCCATCTTAGCTGTTGAGACGCTCATACCTCCTCCTGGCAGAAAACCAGGTATGTTAGGTTATCCTAAAGTCCATGGTGATATTCTGGCTTTTTATGGATGACCTTGTGGCCCTGGGCTGCTGAACAGCCATGGTATCAAAGTGTTATCATCGTTAATCCCCTTGTAATCTAACTTGCTAACAAGCCTTGCTCTCCCTCTTGCTAAATCAGCAATTGTGGCAAAACCATCTGTGCAGGATCAGCAGGGGAGAAGACCCGTAGGTCTCGCTTCAGAGAGCAGGGGCCTCTGAGTTCCCAGGCTCTGATCCTTGGGGCTGGAGCTGGCCCTTGGGCAACCATCTCTAGGACATAAAGCAGCGGACTCCAACAGGGTTAGCAAGACGTTGCCTGCAGAGACCTCCTGTTGTTTCTCAAGGCCACAGGTTGTTGAACAAACATACCAAGTTGCAGTCACCATGAGCTCTGCCTCGGGCTGGGAGAGCCCCGTGCCCCGCTGCAGGCAGCGCAGCCCGTGACCCGTGCTGCTGCAGCAGGGCGATGCTGAGGACTCTGCAGCTTGGGGCATTGGCTGCCTCGCTCCCAAAACTGCGTTCTTGGCTCTAAACGGGTTTTTCCCTCTCTAGTTGTTGCCGACAACAAATGCCCAACTTGGGGCAAATTCTTAGTGTTGGGCATCTGGTGCTTATGGATCCGAGGTAGCCACTAGCCTGGAAACCAGGGCTCGGGGGAATGTGGTAACACTTTCCTTGGGCGAGAAGCTGAGGGGCAGCTTTGGCTGCAGGACAGCCGCGTTTCAGCCCGGCGCTGCTGGCATCTTGTAGCTGTGGTGGACAAAAACTGATCACCCAAAGCCCCCTGTGAGCGAGAGGAGAGCGAACTCACCCGTGCTTTGCTGGCCTGGCACCACCGGCCTGCCTGGGTGTTCGATAAACAGTGGGGCTAACGAGGAGAAACCTGCCTGGAACTGTCTGAAGGTGATAAAATTCCTGCGCTGCTCGAGCGCACAGATCGGTGCGGCTTTCTGTGAGATGACGCTGGGTTTGGCTCCGGGTCTCTCCCTTCCCTCAGTGTGGCTCCTCTGCGCACCCTGGCAGCTCTCTGGCCGTGCACCCCATCTGCCTTCATCACCGCTGGGATGCCATGTGGGACGTGGCTACAAGTGCCACCTTTCTGTGCCCCCGGGGGGGTGAAGGGGCTGGGTGGTGTGAGTGGGGCCATCTTGGCCCCCCTGCACCCATCCTCTGCGCCTGGCCGGGTTTTCTTCCCATCTCTTGGGAGCGGCTGAGCCGCAGTTTTGGCAACAGCTCGTGGGGAATGACGTGCCCGAGTGTTTGAGCAGGTGAGCCTGAGCAAGCGCGGGCTCTGACTCAGATGCACCCGTCTGCTGCCGGCACCGCGCCAGGGCCACCCGGTGCCGTGGGGTGGGGGGTGCTCCTGGGCTGGGGGGGTGTGGTGGGGTCCCGAGCCCAGTGTGAGGTGCGGTGCCTCTCATTTCCTGGGTTTTTAGGAGCTTGGGTTAATCTGCATCTCGATTGAACTAAGTGCTTCATCGCTGACTTCGTTTGAGGCGGGTGAGTCACCCGTTGAGTCAAGCTGTTCCCATGCCAGGTGGGGGACCGGAGAGGGGACACCGCGCTCAAACGTGACGGAGCTGCACAGCCCAGAGCTCCCCTGACGCTGCTCCCGTGCTCACCTCCTTCCCGGTGCGCTCCTAGCACCGATGTCTGCGTGGGCTGGAAACGCCGTCTCTGTCCCCCCCACTCTTTTCCCCCTTGATCTGCGCTTTCGGCAGCGGCGTGGCCGGTGATGGCTCCGAGCCCCAACGCCTTGGTGCAGACCCTGCCCGCAGCTCTGCCGCAGCAGCCTGCGCCGTGGCGCTGGGGCTTCCCCTGTTTGATGCTTTTACGAAGCCACAGCTTGTGGACTCGCTGCGGTGCCCGTTGTGGTGGGTGTCCTGGCCGGGGATGCTCAAAGCCTCAAGCCCAGGTTGCGCTAAAATCTCTAAACCTTAAAAATAAAAAATTTGGCCTTAAGCCCCCCCAAAGTCTGACAATGGTGAAGCTCCTTTGCCGCAGGCTCGCAGCCGGACCTCCTGCTGAGTGAGGGGGACATGACTGTGCGGTTTGGGTGGGTTTGCCCCCCTCCCTGCCCCTTCCCCCCCTGCGGGGACCCCGGGTGAATGCAGGGACGAAAGACCCCTGACCCCGCCCTCGGCCCCGAGTGGGTGACATCCCCGCGGATGCCCCGGGCCAAGGATGGCAATGGGGGTCGCTCCCCGCCAGGGTCACCCCGCGGTCCCCAACGGCGGAGGGGGGGGGCGAGGCCATGACATCACCACCGCTGCCGCCCGTTGGCTGCCCCGCTGGTGATGTCATCACCGCCCCTGCATCTCCCCCCCGTTCCTCTCCGCCCCGCCGGGATGCGGCGTTGCGCGATGTGCGCTCCCCGTCCGCGCCCGGCAGGCCGGGCTGGAGGCAAAGCGCCTGCCTCGCCTTTGGCCGCGGGCTGGGGTGGCTGGTGGCAGAGTTGTGGCCCTTAAGAAGGTTTAATTTTAATTAAAACAAAGTCTCGCTGCGCTGACGCCCGGAGCGGAGCGGGACAGGAGGGATGCTCCTCTGGAAACCAAAGCTCCCGGCTGACACCTTGAGCAGCCTTTCCCACGCTCGGTGCCTCTAGGGACTCAGAAAAACTGCGTTTGTCTCATTTGAGATGTGATCTTTCACCAGCCCCAAAATAATACTTATTAAGGACCTGGCTGCCATCTTGCTGGAAGGAGAAAGTTTAAAAGCCATTTTAAAATATTAGAGGAAAAAAAAGTAGCTTAGAGGTTTCGGGGGGGAGGTGGTTGGAAATGCCTGGGAAGTGAGGTAGAAGAGGCTGGCCCCCCAACGCGGCGTTCCAGGAGCGGAGGCTGTGCTGCTGCCCTCCGCTACCCCATGGTCACCGTCCCGCTGTCATCCGCTGCTGGCTGCGTGCGATTTCCAAGGACAAAGCGAAACCCTTTACCCCAGAGTTCAACTTTGACCTTGCTGTGGCAGGATTAAAATCTCATGAAGATGGACAACTCGATTGCAAAGAGTTAATTCCCCCCCTCCTTCCTCCTCCCCTCTGGTTTTCACTCCTTTTCTTTCCAACTGGCCTGGTTTGCTGCTGAGAAATGGGGAAAACAAACAGAAAATAGACCTCGGCCCTGTGGATGCTGCTGTCTGGAGGGTGACGCAGGCGACCCAGCGCTGCTGCAGCCTGGGGGAGGATGCACAATCGGGGCTTTATCTTCCTCTTATGTCTGTGGCTCCGCACTTTGCTGTCGGGGTTCATGTCTTGGTTTTGGAGCATTTCTTGAGAGGCTGGTTTTAGGACCACCACTCCCCCCTCCCCGCCACGGGCTGCAGAGGGGCTGTTTGTGAGTGCAACGATGAAATGTGTCTCCGGTGTGCCGGTGCGGGCTGTGAATCCCGGGGCTAGCTGGCACTGCCAGCCGGTGGCACTGAACCCCGGTTTTGCCCGTGTGCCGGCAGCACCTCTGCGTGCTCCGAACAGGGCTGCACCTCCGGCAGCAACCGCTTATGCGGGGGCACCTCCCTGTGCCTGCCCTGGCCGGGTTTCCATCTCCTGATTGCAGTTGCAAATTATTTCTTGTAGCAGGAGAGAGACCGGCACGTGCGCAGGCAGAGGATGGTGGGGGTCCCCGTCCTGCTGCTGGTTGCAGGAACTGCTGTGGAAACACTGTTAATGCTCATTTTCTGGGGGGAGAGAGGGTTTTTTCCCCCCCTAATACAATCTTGTCCTCTTAGTATGTTTTTGTACTCAAATTTGGATTTAGAAACAGTTTTGGTGAAGAGCTGAGTTTTGCGAGAGTTGGGGTTGCTTTGCCCTTTTTTTATGGAGAGGGAAAAAAAAAAAACCAACCCAAACAAAAACCTCAGGAAAAAAAAACCAACCCAAAAACCACCTCTGAAAATTTCAGGTGGCTTTGATGGTAACTCGTGTGCATCTGCTTGTGCCTTTTCAAACTAAAACTTTGTTCGCAGTTTCCTCGGCTACCTTCTAGCCAGGCGCTGGTGCAGCTCCTGGAGTCGCAGTGCCGATGAGATGCTCAGGTCCCGGTGGGCTCCGATTTCTGCTCTGCATCGCAGCTCCCGTTTCCGCTCCTGCCGCCCACTGCGGCGCTGCTGGGCTGGCGGGACCCGCGGAGGGAGGAAGGTCGGTACAGAGGATGCTTTGAACACCTCTGCAAAGCAGCTGAGTGCCGGCTGGCTTTGGAGAGAAAGATGTCTCCTTACCCTAGGCAAAGTAGCACGTAGTCAAATTTAAAGTGGAGTTTTAAGAGGCTGAAATAAGTGAAAGCCTGCTTTGATCTCCTAAAATCTTGTCCGTGCTGTGAGGCAGCCACCTGTTAGCTAATGGGTGGGGGGTGTAAAATGTACCTCTGCTGCTGGTGTGGCCTTACCCTGAGCAGGAAGGTGAGGGTGCAGCTCTGCTTCTCAGGAACCCTGGCTGCTGGCAGCACCCTCTTATCCCACCCAGGCAAATACATCTTTCGGGTATTGTATAACGGCTGAGTGTGACTGACACAGCCAGGCAGGAGTCGGAGCAAACCTGTCACCGGACGGTTCCTCCAGGCTCCCCCAGAGGGAGGGCGATGCAGCCGAACAGCTTCCCAGCTCTGCCAAACTCGGGCTGGTCCCTGCCAAGGAGCAGCGACGCGGGGGCTCGGGAGAGCGGGCGGGTGGCGGCGGGCGCCTGGGATGCTGTTTGCAGGGCTCGGGCGTAAGTGAAAGCAGATGTGTGATCTCCAGGCAGGCCGGGAGCATCACCGGAGCCGCTCAGACGGGACGTCTCGGAGGATGCTGTGAAGTTGGGGCCAGATGTACTTAGGCGCCTGACTGCTATTGAAGTCAGTGGGATCTGGGCTTGAGAAGCAGAGGCCGTGCCAGACCGTGGACTGAAAGGCTCCTGACCCGTTTGAGGCCAAGCTGAGGATTATTGTTTGCCTCAAAGCAGGCTGCCAGGAGCTGTTTTGGACACGGTGCCTGTGTTAGCCCTCTCCTTGTGGGTGCTGCGTGGGGGGGGGCCTCTTGTTCACAGTACCTGGACCAAGAGCATCGGTGTGCTCTCCTGGGCTCTGAGCGCCGCTGAAACCGTCCCTGAGATTTAAGTAGGGCAGGCCGAGGGAGTATTTTACTCGCAGTTTGTACCACTGGGAAAGCAAGGCTTGTGCCAACCTGTGTTCGCCGATGGTTGCGCTGGAGCTGTGTGTTGTGGTGCAGTGCGCTTGGTGACCCTCCCACCCGTGTTTGGTGGCTTTCTTGCGAGGAGTGTGGAAGGATGCTCTGGGATGCAGGAGGATGGCTCCAGCACTTCCATCTTGTGCTCTTCCTTTGCCTCTCACCCTGGCCCAGTGCCCCAGCTCATCCTTGCTGCTGTGATGTGGAGGATGTGAGGAGGAGGAGCTGCTTTATGGGAAGGGGAAGAGTTGAGCCCTGGTGTTGTTTCATGGCTGACGCAGTTGGGAGCACATGGCTTTCAGGGGAAGGGTAACTGGTGGGAGCCAGCATGGGTGTGGAGGGTGTTGAGATGGTGCAATTGACCCTGGGGAAAGCAGAGGTTGTGGAAATATAGGCAGTGAGGGCAGAGAGAGCCTAGGAACTTCATGTGGATGTTGCTACTGCAGCAGGGCAGGGAGGTGGGTGTGGGGGCGAAGCTGCCTCCAGCCCTGGGTGAGCGAGGGCAGACCTGCAGGCAGGGCCCGGAGCGGTACCCTGGGGCAGACGGTGCTTGGGCGGGGATGTGGAGCTTGGGTTTTGAGTGCTCAGCATCAGGAACTTTCCGGAGCATCCCCAAGAGCAAGGGAAGACGGGCAGAGCTGCCTCTGGGTGAGGGATGGGCAGAGCATCTCCACTGCATGCAAATCCTAATTATCAGGAGCAAAACTCCGCTTGAGGCAGGAGTGATTGCGGTGTAAATCAGCCCTGTCCTGCCTTTGGATTTCAATAGCCTTTTTGATTTATTTTATAAACCCTGTGCTGTCCTCCGAGGACTGGGGAGGGTGAAGGGGGAGGACGAACCTCCTGGTTTTCAGCCCGGTATTACTAAGCAACCGTGTCCTGAAATTCACAGCCCAATGGAGAGAACTTTGTTTACCAGGAAGAAAACACTTGAAAAGGGGAATCTTTGGCGGAAGCATGACGGGATTAACGCTGGGGTTTCTTTAGGCAGTTTTGTTGTTTTTCAAGGCCTGACCTTAGTGCTCTGATTCGCTTTTGCCAAGCGACTCTTTCCCTGCCTAATTTAGAGGGCGGCATTGTGCTGGGGTGGGAAGGGGGAGGCGGGAGATCCAGGTTTGGCAGCACAAATAGGAGCCTGAGATTATCTGGTTTAGAGCAGAGAGAGTCGATCATTAGATGCCGTGCTTCTGGAAATCCCGCTGTAATTAATTTTCTCCTGAATTAATTAGAGGAATTGTGAAGGGAGGCTGAGCTGGGAAGGTGTGGGGGAAGTTTGTCGGGGTGATATATAGGTTGTTGGCAGAGCAGGGATTAAATTGCCGCTTTCCCCCTTCCCAGGCTCCTCACTAGAGCTGCTCTCGCGTCTCAGCTGCGACCGGTACATGGACAAGTGTGCAAGGTCCGGTGCACAGCAGGTCCCTCGTGAAACTGTCTCAAGTGCCAGCTCGGGGCATTGACCCTTTTTTTTTGTGTGTGTGTGTGCCACTGGCACAACCAGCCTTGAAGAGGGGCGGGTGGGACAGACAGCCCTTTGGGGCTGGCGTGGTGAGGCCGGCAGCACCGCGCTGTGCGAGGGACCACCACCTCCAGGCGCTGCCCGGGGTGTGCCCCTCGCCAAAGGGGGAGGAGGAAATTCGGACTCAATTTCTGGCTCCGGCAGAGGACTGGGTTTGGGAGATGTTGGTTTGTTCTCGGCTTTGCTCCGTAACACGGGTGGAATTGCTGCCTTAACTCTGCTCAGAGACAGGGGAGCCGTTAGTGATGCCGTGAGCCTTTAGTGCACAATCACTTGCACACGAGAGGCTGAAGGAATGGGGGAGCTGTGTCTTGGGGTCCCTNTATATGCTGGCTGGTACCTGTTGGTGCAAGAAAGTGCATCTCCCCGCACGGGGCAATCCTTCCCTTTGCCTCACTGGCGTCTCTGCTCACTGGTGGGCCAAAAGACACACAGGGAGGGGAGGATGGGGAAAATTCTGGTTGGCTTAGACAGGGCTGTGCCTGCAGCATCCGTGCTGGTGCCGGGGATGTGCTTCATCCTCCGGAGCTCACCTGCTCCTGCCGAGCCAGGGCGAAGGCCCCGCCTGCCCCATGGCCGCCGGCTCGGGCTGCTTTGTGGCTAATCCTTCCTTCCCCGCTCGGGGCTGGCGGAGGCGGGTGGGAGGGGAGGGCAGGCTGACGAGCATGGGAATCTGGAAGGCTATTCAGTGGTAATTATCGGCCTCAATACTGAGCGAGGGGGAAGAGGGGGGAGCTGAGAGAGACGGGAAGACCCATGGGGAAAAGAAGCATGGGGAGGAGATTTCTCCCTGCCATTGCCATGGAAAGGTAGCAGGCTGGGGGCAAGGGGGGGGGATGGAAGAAGTGACATCTTCAGGCAAATCCTTCCTCCACATGCTGAGGATGAGGCAGGTGCCATGCTTGCATCTCCTGCAAGCGCCTTGCTGGCCAGCTGGTCCCTGGGGGATACAAGCCCTGAGCCGTGTCAGGGACCCCCAGCCAGCTCCTGACAAGCTGGTTGTCATCACATGGTGCAATATGCTACTGCACCTGCTTAATTAACCCCAATTAGTCCAAGTGTGTATCTCTGTATGAGCCGTGAATAGAGACCTCAGAGGTCCTCTGACACGGGCACTAGAAGAAATCCGTCAGTGATCTGCAGGCCCTTCCTTTGGGAACCGCTGCCCAGAGGGGTTTGTTTAACGGCGGCTTTTCCAGTTCAGGATGGTTTTGAAGTAGGCACCAAGGGTGCTGGATCCGACGTCTTGTGTGAGGAGTGATCTGTGGTGCTGGCAATGGAGACCGCACTGCTGTTTGCTCCAGGAGCTCTCTGCTTATCACCTGGCAAAGGCTTTGCTCTCCTAGCCTAGTTTCACCTTCCCAAATGACTATCAAATGTCTTTTCCCCCTTAAATTTCAGCAGAGCTTTTACTTACCAGAGATTGGGTGTATCCTGCCTGCCAGATTACCAGCAGAAGGTATCCTTCAGGGTTTGATCCCAGCTCTAACAAGCTGTGGCGCATCGTCTGCCTCTGGCATTGTCCTTCACAGCATCCAAGCTTGGTTGCCCCTACGGGGACCAGAGCTGGTTTCCCCAGCACTTCCCACCCCATGCAGACTAGGTCTGATAGCACCACGTGTGCACTCGAGGGGTCCCCGCTCCCCTCCTGGTTTTGCCCCAAATCTGGGAGACCTGCAAGGCTGCACGGAGCCGGGGCTCAGGTTCCCAGGGCTGGGCTGCCAGCGAGCCTCCGTCCTCCAGCGGTGCCGGTGGCCTCGCCGTGCCGTCCCGCCGCAGGTGCGCTGCCCTCCGCATCGCCGGGAAAGCAGGACCCGCTTCTCTCCCTGCCGCTGCGTCTTCGGGGCTACAATGCTGAGGGTAATAAAACCCCTGAGGTCCCTCTGCCCCGCGCTGAATGGGAGCTTTGTCTCTGCAAAGAAATGACTTGAAACCGATCTGGGGAAAGGCGATTGTTATCTGAAGGCTCCTGAACTGTTTGGATCCTGACTTTGTTAGGGATCTTGTAATTTAAACTTCAACCTGCTTATTAGAAATTTGAGATAATAGTTTAATAATAAAAAGCAGATTTTTTTTTTTTCCTTGGTTCCTGTGTTCCTGTCCTCCTCTTTCTCTCAGCTGCTGTGGATATTTAATAGTCTGATACGGCCCCCTCCCTCCCGCTTTGCTTTCATTTTTTTAAATAGCGGGATGAAGTGGCGAGATGTTTCTTTTCGAGGCCTGCCAAGGAGAGGCCTGTCCCCGCGGTCCCCCTGCGTGCGTTTTGGAGCATGCCCGGGGAGGGCTGGAGGGAACGCCAGCTTGTGAGTTGTCCCCAGTTCATGTTGGTCCCCTGGAAGCCCGTCCAGGTGAAGGGGGTCCCCTTCCCTGTGGGGGTCCCGTCTGAGGAGTGCTGTGGACCCCCCTGGCTGCTGGGTGTGTACGCTCAGTCCCCTGCCCCATGGCTGCAGCCCCGCGGGGGCGGTGGGGTGGGGTCTGGGAGCTCTTCCCAAGAATGATCCTCATTCACATTCCCCCAGCTGGGCAGCAGCTCCCTGGCCCCGACAGCGCCTGGAGGAAACGTGTTTGGACATGTGCGGGGTGTATTAGCATTCCTGTCGCCGTCCCCCCCACCCCGTGCTGGGGGTGGCCGCTTGCCATGGGGCTGGAGGTGTCGATCCGGACCCCCACTGGGTCTGGGGTGCAGTCTGGAGAGGCTGGCATCCCGCGGGGGCTTGTGCGTGACGTGGGTGGGCAGCAGCCGTGGCTGTGCAGCGACAGGCGGTTACGTTCTGTCCCGGTTCCCTGCTGCTCGCCCCGATTAATGGGTTTTGTAGCGCAGGCAGGGCTCGCTGCTGGGAGCGCGGTGCCAAGGTCTGTGTCTGGCCGCATCGAAGCGGCTCCCAGGGCGCAGGAATGTGAAGGGCCGGCTGGGAGCACCGCATGGGTGACCCCAGTGGGTGTGGGACCGGCCAGGGCGGAAGCCACCCCAGCAGAGCCGCATCGCGCTCTGCACACGGGTACCTTCGCTTCGTCCCCTCGGCCGCGCCCAGCAGCGAGGAGCGTGGCGGCTGCCTCCGGTGGGAGCAAATGCTAATTGAGCTGGGTGGCCCTGGGCGAGATGCTGTGGCTCAGAGGTGGCCACTGGGCAGTTGCTCACCGACATGTGGCTTGGACCCCCGCTGCCACCCCCTGCTCACGTGCTGCAGTGTCCTGGTGCTCGTTCATGTCCTTGAATCGGTGGGTTTAGCTGGGGCTTCGTGCTCAGAAATCGGAGGGGTGGGTTCAGACGTGAGGCAGGGCTGCGGGTGTTGGAAACCTGCTGCTACCTGGGTTGCGTTTTGGCTCCGCTCGCAGCTGCACGCCTCGGGCTGTGAGGATGCTCTTGGTCATCCTCATGAGGAGCGAGGAGCCTCCCAAGGGCATCCTGGGGATCTCGGCACCGTTGCAGCATAACCCTTTTCGGTTGTGCAGGATGCAGAGAAAAATGTCGTTACAGACAGGCAGGGTTTGACAGTCCCACCCGGGGCGAACGGCTGGGACTCAGCCAGGAGGAATCTGGCAACCTGAGCTTTTACAGAGGCTGTTGGATACTGATGGCTCCCATGGCTGTCGCTGGCCATGGAATCCAAGAGAGACAGAGCTCAGCCAGAGCCATGACTAGTTTGCAAATTTGCTGTTTAATGACTGTAGTTGGACTCATTTGAAGGTGAAGATCAAACTCAGCGTTACCTGTGTGCAGTCGTGTTTGTGAGCTCCAGGCTTGCTCAGGCACTCAGATGGTGGCCCTTCAGCCCTGGGGTTCTTTCCAGGGTGGGCAAGGGGATGTGCTCCCCCTCTGCACCCCTGGACTGGTCATGGGCAGCCCCGGGGGAAGAAGGGGAGACGTATTTGATGTGGTGCTTGGGAGCAATTTCCTGCTGTGCCCAGGTTATGTTGGTTCATATTGGCTCCTGCTCTGGATGCCGCTTCCATGACATCATTTGGCTCTTGAAGAGTGGAGGAGGTGAGACACTTCTGAGCGATTATCTAGTGCAAATAGCCCATGGTAAACAGACTCAGCGAAGTATTGACACTGAGACTGTTTCTCTTCCTAATTTCCTGCTCTCAGTGAATTTGCCCAGTAGCCAAAAACGGGGGGGACGACACACGCACAACCCAAACCCTTCAATCCCAACCTCAAACTAAGATTTCAAATTTCAAGTCAGGGCATATACTGCTGTCATCCAGGTAATTGTGTTAGCAGTTAATGACATAACTTCCACCTGGGATCTTGGCCTAGGACTAATTTTAGGAAATGAGTCTCTCTTTACGTTGTTGACATTAATTGGGGATCTTCCTCCTGGACTTGATGTTCTCACCATTGCACTGCCAAACCAATGGTCCCTGCCCTGAATGGAGCTAACTTTCCTGGGACAAACTGTCCTAAAAGACAGTAAAATGAGGGCCTGTTGATGTGCCCTGTGATTGCCTCCTCCCGGAATGGCACTCCATTTCCAAGGTGAGGAGAGATGAATGCAATCCTTCAGGGCTGATGCACCTGAACTGCGATAACCGGCAGTTTTCCCATCGGAGGAGCACCGTGTCCAGCCTCTCTGCCCTGCCAGCAGCTTGGCCGTGCTCTCCTCCCGCAGCACCCTCCTCGCTGGCCACGCATGGGGCGAGACCCGGCTTGGCGCAGGGGCTCCGGCTGCATCCCGGGGCGCAGCAGATACTCGGCATTCTTGGGCTGGCAAACTTTAACTAACAGAGCCCGTTTTTTATTAACCTGCATTTCCTTCTGGTTCCACTATTACCTCTGCAGGAAGGAATCTGACCCCTTGCTCTCAGCATCACCTTCACTCTCTTTTTTTTTTTTTTTTTTCCTCTCTCTTCTCCTCTCTCCTTCCCGCCCCCCTCCGCCCCGCTATTGCGTTGTGGTTTGGGTGAAACTCTGCAAAACCCTCCTGAGGCTCCCCGTGCTGGCCAGGCGATCCCTCGCTGTGTCACCGCTCCCTCCTGCCTTTGTGCAAAACTCCGGAGAGCGCTTTCGGGCTGGCACAGCAGCGGCGTTAAGCCCGTCATAGGTCCCTCTTAATTAAATTTGAAAACTGCTTGGATAAGAGGGCTTTCTGAAGGAGTCAGGTGCTGGGCCATGGGCCTGAACGACTGCCACAGAGTAGCACTACCACCCACAGTCCTGATCCCCATGACATGTGTACAGATTACAGAGAAATCCCTCAGCAATGAGGCTGCTTTAACTCCTTCATGCTCTGGGGCTTTTGCTCCGAGCTGTCCCTGGAGCCTGGCCCTGGCAAAGGGACATGCTGGTGTCCTGGTGCCACCTTCCCGCGGGCTGGATCAGAAAATGGTGTCCGTAGCGGTGGCATAGACAGTCCCTCCATCCCCCAGTGCCAGGGTGGGGGTGCGCTGCAGACCTGGCAGGGTATGTGCGACCTAAGAAGGACATTGAGCTGCTGGAGCGTGTCCAGAGAAGGGCAACAAAACTGGTGAAGGGACTGGAAAAGAAATCTTATGGGGAGCGACTGAGGGAACTGGGGCTGTTTAGCCTGGAGAAGACGAGGCTGAGGGGAGACCTGATCGCTCTCTGCAACTACTTGAAAGGAGGTTGTAGTGAGGAGGGTGTCGGTCTCTTCTCCCAAGTGGCTAGCGACAGGACGAGAGGGAATGGCCTCAAGTTGCATCAGGGCAGGTTCAGATTGGATATTAGAAAGAACTTCTTCATGGAAAGAGTAGTGAGGCATTGGAACAGGCTCCCCAGAGAGGTGGTTGAGTCGTCGTCCCTGGAGATCTTCAAAAAACACATAGATGCGGCACTCTAGGACATGGTCTAGCAGGCACGGTGGTGTTAGGTTGACGGTTCGACTTGATGATCTTAGAGGTCCTTTCCAACCTTAGTGATTCTATGCCCTGTCCAGGGAAAGTGCCATCTAAATGTTTTCTTGGGTGTGGCGCATAATGGAAGAAGGAACATCTCGCAGGCTGCGGCTGTGTGGCCAGCAATAAGAGGGAGGCTTAGTGTCGCTGTTTTGCCGAAAAGGGGTGGAAGTGGACAGAGTCCCGTGGGGGAAGCTTTGTGCAATGCAATGAGATGACCTGCTTTCTTCTGGGAAATGCTGTGCTTGCTTCACCCCACCTTACCTGGGTCTGGCTGAAGTTCAACAAAGCCAAGTGCAAGGTCCTGCACGTGGGTCAGGGACCCAAGCACAAACAGAGGCTGGGTGTAGAATGGGTTGAGAGCAGGCCTGAGGGGAAGGACTTGGGGGTATTGGTGGACAAAAAGCTCAATGTGACCTGGCAACGTGCACTTGCAGCCCAGAAAGCCCCCCGTGTCCTGGGCTGCATCCCCAGCAGCGGGACCAGCAGGGTGAGGGAGGGGATTCTGCCCTTCAGCTCCTCTCTAGTGAGACCCCCCTGCAGTGCTGCCTCTGGCTCAGGGGACCCCAGCACAAGGAGGACACGGAGCTGCTGGAGCGAGTCCAGAGGGGCTGGAGCCCCTCTGCTCTGGAGACAGGCTGAGGGAGCTGGGCTTGTCCAGCCTGGAGCAGAGAAGGTTGCGG
>VWZZ01001619.1:1211684-1268757 GCA_013399095.1 Psophia crepitans | reverse complement strand
TGGATGGGGCTTTGGGCAGCCTGGGCTGGTGGGGGGTGTCCCTGCCCATGGCAGGGTGTGGCACTGGGTGGGCGTTGAGATCCCTTCCAACTCAAACCAGTCTGATTCTGTGATTCCCAGGAAAATGGGAATGCAAAAGAGGGCCATGCTCCCTGGTAAATACAAAATAAATAAAGAGGAGGCCAGAGCTGTGCTTTAATCCACCCTGCTTGAAGCAGACCCAGCTCCTGCCAGCTCTGAGACGTGTTTCACATTGCAGCTTTGAGCTTTGAGTACCCCTGCTTCTGCATCCACCTGCGTTGGGCATCTTACTTGTCGCCATGTATCTGACCAGCAGGAATCTGACCACACAATTTCTAGAAGCCTTGGGGTTTCTTAAAAAAGCCAAAACTTTTTCACTTTTTCCATCTCTACTTAGATGGACACCCCCTCCCCGCCCCAAATTTGAGTAACCCAGTCCCCATCCTTTGGGGGCTTGGATTCTACCTGGGAACTGGACGTTCAGCAATGTTGAAGCTGTGCCCTGCTCCCATTCCCAAGGTTTTCCTTGCCTTGGCATGCTGGTTTCCAAACCTTGGTGCTTGCCTGGGATGGGTGAGAGCTGGAAGGAGCCAGGCAGGGCTGTGCACACACGGGGTGACCCGTGGCTTTGCTGGAAGCAGCGATGGCTTCGCCTTTTATCGTAGCTCCCAGTTCTTAATGAGTGCTTTGGTCTAATGGCAGTAGGCATTTGAAGCGTGAGGGAGAGGTGGTTTAGGAGGAATATTAAAAGGCAATAATGCAGCTTGCTGAAGTATATTGAAGCCTCCTTCCAGCCTGGAGTTTTGCTGGAGTCAGGGGTTTTTGTCTCCTATTAAATCACATGTTCCCAAGGAGCCTTTGAGCCTGGCGCACTGGGCACGTTTCAGAGCCGGGCCAAAACCAACAATTATCTCCAGTTTCAGGAAATTTGAAGCTGTGGTTAACAGTGTCTTCTTGAGGACTGACAGATGACACAGGTGGCTTAGTGTGCAGCCAACGCTAACCCTGCGTGTCGATGGCATTAATCATCTTGACAGGTTGCGGTGTGGCAAATTGCTCAAGGTGGGTCTCCTGGCTGGGAGGTCAGGGGTTCAGGTCTTGGAGGAGGTTTGCGTGAGCACGGGCTTGCAGCCGGCGCTGCTTGTGGATGAACTTGCTGTGTTGGGTTGATGTGACCCACGGCGCTCCGCTTCCTAGCGTGGCTCGTGCTTGTTGTTTCCCCAAGCGGTGGATGCCTAGCACAAATCACTCTATTGCTTCCTGAAAAGAAATGGAAGTAGAAAATTTTATAGGCTGTTACTAGGCCTTTGCCATTAAGTAAGCGCTGAGGGAATACTTTATTTGCTGAAAAGTTGACTTTCATGTTTTCTGCAACTGTTCTGATCAAATGTATTGGAAACTTGGGGCTCCAGATGCCCTTCTGGAGGCAGTCCTGCCTCTGTCCCCCCTCATTCTGACCCCAGCCCCTGTTTTATTCAGGTTCTGATGGGTTTGGGTTCACAAAGCAATTGTCTCAGCTCGGCGAGTGAGCCAGCAGCCAACAATTTTCCAAGTCCTGTTGGTAGGTCCTGGGATCTGCCAGCCCGGGGGGGTGTTATGGCATCTCTGCGTGACTGGAAAATCCCAGTCTTTCTTATTCCAGGGGAATGAGGATCACGAGCTCGCAGGAGCTACTACCCGAACGCCTGCAGTAGGGAGGAAGGATATGTTTTATCAAAGTGAGTCCCTGCTGTTTGAGTTCCTGGTTAGGAGCTTGATATCATCTAAAAACCAACACGGGGAAGTAAACAATGACTCTGGTTTTATTTTAGTCCTCTCTTTTTTTTTTTTTCTTTCTCCCATTTATTATTTAACCTTTTGATTACTTCAAGAGTAGCTGAAACCATAAATCCCAACAGATGTAATGATTTGTTTGTTGGGAAGCCTCCGCTGCCGGTCCCTTCCTGTAATCCTGTGAAAGCCGAAAAGAAGAGGAAATACTTTTCTAAGGCAGCTGAAATGAGTCCTCCTCTGGCTGTTCACTGTAATAATACTAGGTGTGAAAAACCCTCTGGTATTTATGAGCAGATGTGATTCAGGAATAATGTAAGACCTGAGAACCTGTCATAAGATCATGTGGATCAATGAATCATCTGCCAGATACGGCAATTTTGCGTATCAAGCTGCATACCTGAAACTGATGCTATTTTTATGGTGTTGCCTAGTGGCAGTGGGACTTCTGGTCACTGACACACTGAGAGCGTCCCCAAAAGGGAGAGAGACCTGAATGCTTTAGAGAAACTTCACCAGGAAAGAAACTTGAATCCCCAGGCACCACCACTTGCTGCTGCGTGCAGCTTTGATGAGGGAATTTACACTTCTGTTGAGCTGTGCAGAGAAAAGAAGTATCACCCCCCCCAGCTGCCTTCGAAGGAGGAGCTGCCTCTCCTTGGCTTTGCCAGCCGCCGAGCGGTTAGCGCGGCACCCACGTGCCTGCGGGCTGCGGCGGCGTGGTGAGAGCCTGGAGAAAACGTGCTCTTTGCACGGGTCGACAGGAGGGACCTGGAGGAGGATGGCGATGTGCAAACCAGGCAGCAATTGCCCGCAGAGCCGCCCTGCACCAGCATCCCTGGGTCTCTGCAAATTATCGAGACCAAGGGGTTTGTGTTCCTTATCCAGTGCTGGTAGAGAGCCACTGGAATGCTGGTGCGTGGTACCTGGTCTATCTTCACTTCACATCAGCTAATGGCTGACCAGGGCCTTAACAAGCTGGCTCTTGCTTTTACAAAAGCCTTTCCTTGCTGCTTGTCTTCCTTCCTGCGGTTTTCCTCCTCTGCTTTCTCCCCTTCCCTCTTCCGCTCTCCCTTGCCTGAAGTTCAGGGAAAATATGTGCAGCCTTCCCAAGAGAACGTTTTGGCATAGTCATAACTTGTTAAATACCGTAATTAAAATATTTTTCTCATTAACTTGGAAGTAATGTTTCTTCCTAAATTACACCGGAGGATTTTTTTTTTCTTTTCTTTTATTTTTTTTTTTTTTTTTTGGTAATTAAGTTGCCAGTTCCAACAAAACTGCTTCACAAAGTCCTGGGGTCCCGAGGCTGCCCTCGCTGGGTCCCTCAGTCTGCTTCCTCCAGCCAGTATCACCAGTGAAACAGGGGGAGGTTGGCAAAGGCGATTTTTAAAAGGGATCTGCTCTGCTCGGGTGGTGGGGCACAGCTCAGAGGTTCGGTGTGTGTAGATGTTTTTTTGTGTGTTTGGTCTAGCAATGGTCTAGCAATGTCTTCTGGTGTTTTCCAGGTTTCTCAAAGTGGTGTGAATCCCTTGAGGGTCTTGGTCTGGTTTTGTGTTGGGAAGCTAAGGCTTGAGTTCACTGCTCTTGGGGTGCTGCTGGAGCCTTCATCCTCGTGGGCTGTGCAGGCTGATGGAGTGAACCAACACAGCGGGAGAAACTCCCGGCTGCAGAGGACTTGCTCCCTGCCCTGTCCTCGCTGGCTCTGGGGCACTTTCTCTCCTGTATTAAGCTTGCAGCAGCAGCAGGACCCAAGGGTTCACAACTGCTGGGACTTGCTGAAAAACAAGGAACAGTTTCCAGCGGCCTTGATGACTTTCTGCGTGTTTGCAGATTTCCCTCTAGGGATGCAGAGTGCTGAGGAGGAGGTTACCCGTAGGCCTTCTGGAAGGGGCTACAGGAGCTGACTCCTGGCAGTGTAATTTCCTGCGAGAAAGCTATTGAGGAGTTTTTTGCATTAAGCGTAGCACCGGTTTGACTCTGTCTTTGTGGCTTTCCAAGCCTGTTGCTTTAGACTTCTTGTTCTTACTCAGGTTCCAAGGTGTACGAAGGCTTGTGCAATGGTCCGGGTAGCTCAGTGTGGTGGAGTACACAGGCTGGGTTAATGTTATCAACTTGAGCATCTTCTCAACTTGGTTGTGGGCCTCGAGGCTCTCTTGAGCATTGCCCCAAATTTATTGCATTCGCGTGAAAGGGGTGCAGCTGATGGGGGCTTGTTCTCTGTGGTGTAACTCCACCCCACAAACTTCCCTTCTGGCGGAGGGCTCAGTCCCACCTCTTCCTTGCTGCAGTGAAGGTTCCTGCTGGTAATGCCTGGGGGGAGCTCCTGGGGAGACTCCTCACCTCCTAACAGTTTGTTGTTTGATGTTGTGAGTCCTATTTTGAGAAAGTCTCCTTTTAAAACCCAAATTCCTTCCCTGTACTTGCACATTCCCCTGCACTCCCAGTGCCAGTCTCCTTCCCCCAGCCCTGGACGGGTTTGGGTCTCTGCAAAGCCGGGTGGTGTCAGCCCGGCTGTCCCACAGGCTTTTTTCTCCCCGTGGTTTTCAGCATCCCCGGTGGGATGGGGGGAACAGCAGCCATGGGGTGCTCCGAGGGCTCCCCGCAGCCGGTGGCATCTCTTGGGTTACAGCCCCAACGAAACGCCTCGTTCTGCTCCTCCAACGATTACCCGTCCACGGATCCCAGTTGGGTGTTTTCTGTCAGGCTGGTGATTGCGGTTCAGAGCAAGGACAGACTTATGTACACATCACCCTGGCAACGTTTAGGTAAAAGTCTCTGAGAAACACCGGCGTGCATATTATGGGCTATTGCTTTTTTCTGCTTATGTGCATGTGGGCTCGTTTCCCTGACACTAGCCCGAGGTGCAGGGAACACCCGAGCTGGTTTAATTACCTTTCCTGCCTCGCGCTTTTGAAAATCTCCACCTTTTGTCATTTTTTTGTTACTATTTTTTTCTTGTATTTTTTTTTTTGTACTGATGTCTGTTCCAAGCCCCGCTGCAGATTTGTGCCCAAGAGTCTCGCAGGGACAGAGCGCAGCACTGGAGCAAACCCCGAGGCAGGGTGTGAGCGCAGCGGACCCGGCTTGGGCTGGCTGATGCAAACAGCCCAAGGGCTTTGTAATGAATGGGTGGCCCTTGGGTTTCCTGGGTGTACACCCAGGTCGGTGTAGCAGCATCTGGAGAGCCCTCTGCACTGAGGCTGCTTGAACGCAACTTGGGCCAAACTTGTCACGACTAATGTACTCACCTAGAAAGGCAGAGGCTGATCTAACTGGACAAGTCAACCCGCCAGCCTTGGACCTTTGTTTTAGGATGGGAGGGAGGCTCCCAGGATTCTCCTTCGGCTCCCAAGGGAGTATCTGAAGGGGGTGACCACTCTGCTTACAGGGAGATGCTCCTCTCCAAGGAGCTGGTGGTGTTTGGAGCAATGGAGTGAAGGGGTGGCGTTGTGTGCAAGGTGTGCTCTCCTTTTCAGCGAGGGCTTTTTGAATATTGGGGGGGGGCTTTTAGAGAGCAAAGCAGAGGACTATATAAACCCTAGCAGATGTTGGGTGTGGTGAGGCTAAGCTTGTGGCCACTTCGGTTGGGCTAGAGAAGGCGTTTTGCTGATCTGCTGTTATCTGAGAATTCTCAAATAATCTCCCGAAAGTAAGAAACTTCAACCTGAGTGTGCTGGTGGGACCTTTACCTTCAAGGATGTTCCTGTGTGCTGCTTTCTGAAGCTAACCTAAGTTTTGAAACATTCTTGGCCTTCTGTCTTAAAAATACAATGCCATGCCAGACTTTAACAGTGCACAGGAATGCCGAATTCTACCGGTGGCCTTCAGAAACCCTGGGCTGATCACTTCATCTCTCTGTACCCCCGTTTCCCCTTGTGCAGAATGGGAATAGTGCCTCCCTCCTGGCAGCACAGGTTGCAAAATACATTTAATGTTACTTCTCCGCTTGGGAAATGAGTAAACCCTTCCGTGCATTTGCATTATTGTTGTCTTGGGCCGTTTCAGTAAAGGCATTCTCCAAAGAAGTAGTCCTAACTCCGAGTTTTCGGAGTCCTCACGCGCTGCAAAGAGGAAACAACGTGCTCAGTCTTGTCTCGTGCACAGCATTTGCTCACTGCAACCAGTTCATGGAAGAGAGCGTACCCAGTGCCATGGGGCAGCCGGAGGGCTTGTGGCCAGGGCACGCGAAGGTGCTTGAGACTGAGAACGGACCGAACCGTCCTTGCTTGTGCCTTGCACATCATGGCAAGATCCCTGACTCAGATTGCATTAAAATCAGTGCTTGGTTTTCCTCATTGCAAAGATGCAGAATTTTGGAGAATATCAGATTAAATCGCCTTCCCCCCCACCCCGCCCTGATGCAGCATCTCACGGCTTGTACATCTGTATCCATGAGCAATACGTTTTGTGGGTGGCGACGTCAGATTAGCTGATGGAATTTATTAGCTCTGGTGGAACCATTTTTAGGCAAGATGTTTTTGCAAACAGTATTTCATCATAAAACACTGCTGTCAATCACCTGTAGGCGAATGACTCTCAAAAACCCAGCCCTAGATTGAAGGAAATGATAAGTAGTTCTGCTTGTCCAAAAAGCTTTTTTTTTTGGGTCTCTTTATTTATTATATTGCTGGGTAAATAATTATTGGCCTCCCGGACTAGAGAATGGGTGCGGAGGGTCAGCAATTGTCTTGAAAATGATTTCGGTTCTGCATTTGATGGCAATGCCAGAGGTTTCCACGAGCAAACAGGACTGACCACGCTGCATTCCTCCAGCCTGGTTGGCAGGCGGGGAATCACAGGGAAAAATGTACCTGAGCTGCTGCAGGAGCTCTCCCCTGGCTGGAGAGGTGAGTTGGGGGAGGGAGAGCCCTGGCCATGGCTGGGTCAGACCCTCAGCGCTGCAGCGGTGGTGATGGACGGACTGAGCTGAGACCAGTGACAGATCGAAATGCAGAACGCTGGGGTTTCCCTGTGGCTGCACGTAGGGAGTAGCTCTGATTTTCATAGGAATTGCTGAAACAAGGTGACCCTTTCTGCAGCAGGGACCAGCCGTGAGCTGGAGTCTGGGAACGGCTCCTCCTTGGCAGCGTTGTCTTGGCTGCTCAGCTGGAGATTAAGTCTTTAATTGGGTGCAGGGCATCAGGACTTAAATACTAATTTACATACCTGACATATTGATGGCAAATATTTTAAGGATTGACTCAGTACAGAAGTAGCACCTAAACGGGGTGAGTGGTAAGAGATGAGGTGATGCATCTTTCCAAGAAGGCGTTTGATACACGAACACTCCCAGCGCCTGGAAACACAGAGACACCCAGGGCTGGAAACAACCAGGAGCCAATTTCACATTGGAAAATAAAGTGTGTGGGTTTTTTATTTGGAGTTTAATTAAATGCTAGATCAGGTTGGGGAGGGTAAATTCTCCATCCCTCGGAGCCTTTAATGAGATCAAGCAGCTTTCTGACAGCCCCGCTGTCACTGCAGCGCGAGCTGCTGATCCACGCGCAGGGACTCGCTGTGTGAGCTCCCAGCCTTTGCCGCTGAGCCGAGCCCTCCTGGCCGTGGCAGCTATTGGAAAAACATCTCCCGGGAAGGCTGCGGGTCCATCCCGAGGGCCAAATCACCCCCCCGTGCCCGCGGCAGGGCTGCAGCGACCGTGTGACGGACCGTTGGCCGGGGATGCTGTTGGGGGGCAGGTTACAGCACACGGCCCTCCCAGCCTCCTGACAGCATCTCCAGCTACTTTCACCACCTCCGTTGTTTAACCGCACTGTCACTTTTCTCACCCGCTTGTTTTCAGTGTGGTGTCCGACGGTTGCTTTTTATAATCGTGAAGGCGTTTCTTTTCCCCCCTCTCTGTCGCTGCCTGTTCTAGCCCTCGGGCGCTGAGCTCGGAAACGCATTCACTGGGGTTTGCCCTGGCCTGCCGCGTACATCACCCGCGGAGGATGGTGTGCATCTGTTTGGCATGTGTGAACCGTTGCAGCTTGACAGAGCTGCTTCTGCTTCTTGCGTTTTCTTGTCCAAAATTATCTGCTTAAAATAACAGAGCAGTGATTGGAAGGGGGAAATGATGTTCCTCGTGCCCTTGTGTGGGCTTCTTGGGTGCACGTACTAACCAGGTTGTTTGGAAACTTTGTCTTTGGGAATTTGCAGGGATGCAGGCGGTGCCCACCCCAGTCCCCTTGCGAAACCAGAAAGGGGTGGGCTGCATGTAGCATTTGTATGATGGTATCTTTTTATCTTTGCTTATCAGTTGAAAGTGGAGTTAAGATTAGAACCCCAGGCTGGTTTGGGTGGGAAGGGATCTCAAAGATCATCCAGTGCCCCCCCCTGCCATGGGCAGGGACACCCCCCACCAGCCCAGGCTGCCCAAAGCCCCATCCAACCTGGCCTTGGGCACTGCCAGGGAGCCAGGGGCAGCCACAGCTTCTCGGGGCACCCTGTGCCAGGGCCTCAGCACCCTCCCAGGGAAGGATTGCTGCCTCCCAGCTCAGCTCCAGCTCCCCTCCTGCAGCTCCAGGCCCTTCCCCTTGGCCTGGCCCCCCCTGCCCTGCAACCAGCCCCTCTCCAGCTTTCCTGCAGCCCCTGCAGGCACTGCCAGGGGCTCCAAGGGCTCCCCGCAGCCTTCTCTTCTCCAGGCTGGACAAGCCCAACTCCCTCAGCCTGTCCTTGTAACAGGGAGGCTCCAGCCCTTGGATCAACCTTGTGGCCTTCTCTGGACTCGCTCCAGCAGCTCCATGTCTTTCCCATCCTGGGGACCCCAGAGCTGGAGGCAGCACTGCAGGGGGGGTCTCACAAGAGTGGAGCGGAGGGGCAGGGCTTGTTACTGCTCAGTAGCTCCATGTGCACACTGCCCTTCCCTGTTACCATTAAGAGGAAATCAGCTTCTGCTGCCGATTGCCTTCGGGGACACCCCAGCCTCACCAAGCTCTAGAGAAAACGATGGTGTGATCTGACATGGCTCCGCTCCCTGGGGCTGGCGTGCTGGAGGACTGCAGATTTACTTCCAAGATCCCTCATCTCGTCTCTGGTGACTTCCCCGAGCCCTGCCTGCCTGTGACGTCATGGTGAGAGCGTACACGCAAGTAGTGGAGTCTCAAAGGTCTCCTGCTTCAGGTGTTACTTTGTGAGATGTGCTTGATCCCGGCTCCCTTTTGCCTTTGGAAAAGTGTTGCACAACATCACGCTCACCAGTTAAATGGAGACTTCCCATCTTTCCTCTTCTCTGGAAATATTTATCTATCAGCCAGCTAAGGGCAGAAGGAACTTGTTTCCAGTACGATTTTTTTTTTCCATCTACACATAATAACGTCTTTAGCTGTATGTAATTAACTCAGAAGTGATAGGCTTGTAATTACCCAGCAGAAGCCTGTGAAAAGGATTGCGTTAGTCTTTATCTTGGGAACTTTATTAACAAAGATGTTCTGGGCCGTTTTGGCATATGCCGAAATGTCTGAAGAGGTGCTTGAGCCGCGCAGGCAAAGGCTGTCGGGGGACTCTGGCTCAGCCCTGGCGTGTCCTCAGCAGCAGGACTTGCAGCAGATGCCTCCTGTCATTCGTTTGCTCATGTCTTCTGTTTTGGAAGTTCATCTGGGATGACAGAGGTTTATACTTCTTATCTTTGCTCGACACTGTTGGTTTCTCTTGTTTCTGTCCGTTCGTGGGTGTCGTTGGAGGGGTGGGGATGAGGAAGCCTGTGGTTGACTTGTGGAGGCTATGCCGTGTAGGAAGGACTCATAAAGTAATCACATGACGTGAAATGACTGTACAGCTCTGGAAATTAATACTTAAGGCTTCTCCTGTTTGAGTGTGGTGAAACCATCACAAACTCAGTATGTGTATTTTACATATAGTAAGAATGCTATAAAGAAATGTGGGTTTTAGGTCATGGTGCCTCTGGGGGAATAAGTTTAGTGGCTCTTTTTTTTTTTGATGAGCGAAGTGCATCAGTTTGTCTTCATTATCCTTCTGACTGGGAAAGACTAGCTGAGTTGGTCAAATGGAGATGACTCAGAGCTGAAATCACATGTTGGAGCCTTCTTCAGAAGTTTTGAGACAAATAAAATGATAAAATATGCCCCTGCGGTTCAGACCCTGCATTGAAATTAGAAGACAATATTTGAGGGAAGTCTGCCCTGATGTTGCTCTCTGCAGCCTGGGATTTGTGAGCCAGCAGTGTTTTCCCTGAGATTGTAGCCCCTGCAAGATAGACACAGTGCTGGGAGGTGAGGCACACCCTGGGTGCTGTAATGTTACTCATGATGGGGCTTTGGGCAACCTGGTCTAATGCAGGGTGGGTAGAAATAGTTGATCTTTGAGGTCCCTTCCAACCCAGATCATTCTGTGGTTCTGTGATCAACACCCTGCAGCGGAAAAAGGGGATTATTTAATTTTGCATCTTGGTTTCTTGGGATTTGCTAGAGGTAGTTCTTGGTCATCTTCTGGAATTGTGCTTGTGGTTTGAACTCATGAGTCTTGGGCATTTCATAGACGTTGTTTCATACCATATCCTTGCCTGCCTTTGAGTCTATGAATGGCTGGAGACTTCTCAGTGCTCCATCACCACCAACTGCTCTGCAGGGTTCATCGACAAGTTGTGCTCCCTGCTCCAGTGTAGGATGAGATCAGAATTGCCTTTTAGGTCCAGCTAACGACCCATGTGTCATCTGACAGTGTTGGTGACTTCAGACAGTGCACAGTGCTGCGGTAGAAATGGCTGTCCTGTTAATGCCTGGGGATTCCTGTGACTTGGAATAACAAGGTGGTGGATAGCCTGGTTAATAAATGTATAGATAATTGATGAACAAGAAAAAAAGCCCAAGCTAGTTAAATTTATTTGGTAATTATTTTTTTCTTCTGTCATTTGAGGGATTAATAGAGAAAGAATGGTTCGTTGATTAGGGCACTGGTCTACTTTTTTTGGAAAAGGAGTTTGTGTTGTTCCCTACCATAACCATCTTGTATAAATTTGAACAAGTCATTTAATCTCTTTGTGTTTATCTCCTTGTGTTTTGAGGCTAATTTTAGTAAATTCAGTAACTTCTGTATCTCATGAGGGCAAAAAAATACGTTTTTACACTCAAAGCGGAATACTGTTCACATCCATGGTGAATGTATAGCAGGAGTAGTGCTAACTACAGTGAAAATGTCCAGTGTAAATAGGAGTTTCAAATAATAATGCCACTTAAGACACTTCAAACGTGTATTAACTAACCTGTACGATGCTCCTGTGCAGGTGGTGTGGGGACAGGCAGCATTGTTTGCAGTTTGCAGTGGAGAAAGTGAGCGCGAGCTACCTTGTGCTATCACAAAAGATTGTAATGAACGTTAATAGCTCTAATTTATAAACAGACATGACAAGTTCAACACAAGCTTTTACCAGAACGATTATCCTTTGGAATGGGCTCTTCATCTTCTCCTTTTCTTGATGTCTCCTAATCAAGCCTGGGACTGTGTCTTGTGGGTGTTCAGTCCTAGTTGTGGGCTCGGTGTAGGCATCGCAGGACGCTGACACATGAAGAAATTTGAAGAGAGCCTGAGACAGGACGGATGTACTCCCTGTAAGGTCCCAGACCTTTCCAGGGCTCTCACAAACTGGCTGAACGCTGCAGGGTACCGAGGGGTGTCTGGCTCTGCCGGAGCCATGCAGGCAGCCATGGCCTCGGAGCTGAGAGGGGAAAATGCAGTTCTGAACTGTGAGGAAAATGAAGCCCTTTAGGACAAAATTCTAGCAGGGCACTTTTGGATATTTTTACTCCCTTTGTTGCACGGGCCGGATAAAATTCTTGCCGTCTGCACCCTTGAATTTTAACCCATCCGTTTCTTTGGTTTAGGTCCTGGAATCACGAGAACTCCCAATGACTTGGCAAATCTCTCCGAATCGCTGGCGGTTTGCTGCCATCTCCACCCATGCCTGTCCCTTGCCTGCTCCCTCGCCGGGTGTCAGTTCTCCAGCCTACGTGCTGAGAAGAAAAGTCAAAAAGGTAAAAGTCTGTAATCTGATTCCGCAGTGACCTGTCTAATCCTGTTCCCTGGTACAGTGAGAGCTGAAATACTTGTACTGCAAAACAATGGCTTGAGGAGACTAGAGAAGGACAGTGAGAACCTGCAGGGATTTTTTTTTTTTTTTATTATTATTTTCTCCCTCCATCTTCTGTCTTTTTCTGACCGAAAGCTGTCAGCTGGAGAGCGGGGCTGGAAGGGAGAGCTCGGGGCTGGGTGCACGGGCAGTGATGCATTGGATCCCTTTTGTAGGAGAGTAGGGCTATGGTTTCAGGCACCCCAGACTAAATCTGCATAGTTGTGGCTGCACTGAGTCGTCCTGGAGGTGAAGGGATCAAATGTGATGAGTAAGGCACTGCAGCTCCACAAAGAGCTGCTATGTTGTGCTCCTACCTGTGGAGCAGCTCCAAGATGTTTCCAGATTGGGCTGAAAATGAGGTTTTTTGTATGTGGTTGGACTGTGTTGGGAGTGGCTGAGCTTTCCAGGCTTCTCTGGGACAGCAGTTCAGACCTTTGCTCTGACCCTGTCTGGCTCACCCCTGGAGTCCCAGGCTGCTGCCCTTCTTGTAAGACCAGATCTGGCCTGCTGGTGTTCCCTTCATGTTGACCTTGGGTTGGATCAGGGAGCTGAGCCCAGGCTTCCAGGGCAAGGGCTGTGGCCGTGGGGCTTTCCCGTTGTTCCTCGTGCTGTGCGTGTATGTTTGTGCACAGTTCTTCATGGATAGTTTTGGCCATATGGGCTTTTTTTTTTTTCCCCTCTAGCTTGTTGTCGAGAAAAAAGCTTCCCTGTACCAAGCCTTGCTGCAGGTTCCACTGAACCTACCTGCCTCTGCAAAAGGTTATTTTGGAAAAGCAGCCTCTTCAGATGAGAAACAGGTTTGTTTCAATGGGTTCTGCTCTGCTGAAAACACAACACGTTGTGTGAGCTGTGTGAGGTCTGGATTGCAGAGGTTATGTTTTGAGTTTGCTGTTGTATCAGAGAGGTGTCCTCTCTCCTGGAGGGTTTTGTCTCATTGGGGCTCTAGTTTTCTCTTTGCCAAAAGCTCTGGTTTGCTGCTGCATTGAGCTGAACCATGTTTTCAGAGCAATTTCCAGCTGGGAACCTGAGTGCACTGATTCCTCGAACTTCATTTTTCTTAAGTCTTTTGGCTGGGTTGCGTTATTTCTTTCCAAATATTTTAGGCATAGTACCCTCCAATCCATCTGATACTGCCAACGCGTCGATGCAAATGCCATGGTGGTGTAGAACGGGAAGGCTTAGAGAGGTATGAAATTAGTCCAAGGTCAACTACAGCAGTGCTGGCGGTACGGTACTGAGGCGACTCGGGGTGTTATCCTGCCCCTCTGCAGAAGGCTGTTACGGTTTGGAGGGGTGGTTTGGGCTTAGAAAGCTTAGGCTGGAGCGTGCCTGACTTCTGTCAAAGCTGCATCCAGCAGAAAACACTTCTCATGGAATTCGTGCAGCCAGGGCTCTGTAATGGAAAATCCGCCACACCTTAAATGCTATCGTATTACTCACAAACGCAATACTGGTAATTAACTGAGTTAAAAACCAGATCTATTGCATGTCAGTTATCGCCTAACAAGTTGGCGTATCTGAGAGATGCATCAGAGGCCGGATGTGCTGGTTTCCCACCTAAGGTAAGAGAGGTCACCTGCTCGCCACCGGTGGAGATTCAGTGGGTCTGGCCATGTTTAAATATCATCTTACTCACGTACAAAAATGTTTTAACACTGCTGGGCTGCAAGGTTATGGAGTGAAGTCCTCCTCTGTAACAAGATGCAAAATATTTAGTAGTTTCGTCACAACTTTTTGTGTCTCTGTGGAGACACATCTGCCGATCGCTTCCGACATCAGAAATGTTCTCAGGCTTCACCCCTGCACCCCGATCCGGAGCAGCGCTGTGCACATGCTGCGCCGGGTTTGAGCTCTTGGTTGCTAACCTGCGCTGAAGGCTGTGGGAACCGATGTGATTTGCCGGTTCAGCTTCTCAAAGAGGAAATCTAAAGGCACCCAACGCATGCAGGGTAACACGATTACAACACCTGGGCTCAAATTTGCAAATAATTTATGGCTTCGAGTTGCGGTTCATTCTTCATTTTAGTCTTTGCCCTTAAATCTCCTCTTGCAGTACGCGTCTGATTTTCTTCTTATCTTGGAGACTGTCGCAGAGCTGAGGTGCTGGTGTGCTGCTGAAGCACCACATCTCATCTATGTTCAAACATTGAAAGAATTCCAAAATGTGTGAACTTTAGCGTGCCTGCAAACTTCATTATTTAAAAAGTAAGGAAAATTAAGTATTTGGAAATTAAAAGGGAACATAGCTTTGACATTCTTGGTGCGTACTAGGAAAACATTGATCTCCAAAGTTCAGGCCTTTCTAGGGATCCACATGCAGAAAAGTGCCAGGGAATGTGTGTTTGGTTTTGCATTATTCCACGTCTGTAACAACTCATCTGAGCTTGCTCAGACTGGCAAAATCTGGACAGAGATGTGACATCTCCTTAACTCGCCTGAGATCTCCAAATGGCAGAAGACCCCAAGCGCTAGGGAGAAGGCTTAGGAATGTGATGTGGATGGGTTGCTTTTGGTCACTGAAGACCATGATGGCTGTGGGGAGCACTGCAGCCCGGAACAGCTTCTCCACCAGTTCTTTGCAAAGCCTAGGGCTTCCCGAGCGGTGGCTGCTCACCAGAAAGCGTGTGATGAGACCAAGTGCATGGTCTGAACTCAAATCTTGCCTTTTGAGTAAATAGTGGGCTGCTGTGCTAAATCATTCACTGGCGATGCGGTAGCCGTGGGAGGCTTGTCCTTGGTTAGAAGTGGCTTTAGGTCACAGATGACATTTGCGCTGGGGTGCACTGGAAATGAGCAGGCACGGAGCTTAGAGGGAATCAGAAGTTCAGCTGGCTGAACCTTTCTGACCAGGAAGTCTGCTCGTCTGCCAGATAATCTCCCGATTGCACAGGCCTGGCAAGGAGATGTGCCAGCGGAGGTGGGACAGATCAATGCTTGAGCCAGCCCAGCCTCTGCTCTGGTGTCTCTTAAGCTGCTTTTCTATTTCACAACATCTTGCTGAGCTTCCCCGGTGCCAATCCCAGGCTGAAGGGCCAGCTGGGAAGGGAAGTCCCTGTGCTTTCTTTTAAGCACATAATTGGTTTTCAGTTTGGGGCGTGTTTTTAATCAGCGCTGCGGTGGATCGTTCCCATGTGGAGAGCGGATCCCACACCTTCATTTCCTGCTCCTTAGTAGGAGAGAGCACAAAGCCTCCACAACGGTGTCTCCTGCAAGTCAGCGAGAGGTTTCCTATTGTCTGCAGCGGGGAAGGACCCATGCCTTCAGGCCCTGCAGATTCTTCTGTTTCACCCTTCCAGAACAAGCCTGGAGAAGCTGTCTGGGAGCTGAGCGATCACGGAATCCTGATCCCTCCACGGAATCATGGATCCCTCCTGCCCATCCATCGTGCCTGTCCTCACCCCACATTTGGGAACCCCCTTTTCCTGCAAGGCGCTCTTCTTCCCGTAAGCCAAACTTAAAAGAAAGAGCTCTCTGTCTCTGGCAGGGGCTCGGTTCTTCTCCCTGATGGGATGTTGGCCAGGCAATGCCCTCGGAGAGGCGGCTTGCAGCCCGGCGCTGTGCCCCGGCCCCTCTGCGTGACGGGGCTCTGTCAGTAGGAGCTGGTTGTGCCCCTGACTTTCTCGCTTACCCGGGCTGCCAAGGGCCCCAGAACTTGCCCTAGGTATTGCCCACGAGGAAGTGCCTGAGGTCCCAGATGTTCTGGATTTTTGTGACGTAATTCTAAAATACTTTGGTAACACTCAAAGGTTTTTCTGTTTGAAAACACTTGAAAACTGCCGCAAGTGCGGAGCCGGGTCGATGTTCGTATGGGTTGTGTTCTCTCTGAGGCACCGCGGCTCTGCGCTGGGCTGTGCAGGCGTGCAAGGCTCTCTGAGAAGCTTATGATCCGAGTCCGTGTTTTCTGGGGGTGCAGCAGTGGCTGCTTTTTGCGGCAGGAGGCAGAGAGCCTGCTGCAGTTGAGTTTGGGGGTTCGGTAGGGCTCAGCTGTGCCAACTCAAAGCCCAGAGCTGTCTCATCGCCTGGGCAGTCTCTGGATGCCTTTGCCATGTGCCGTGGAGGCGAAATTGCCATTTCCACCAGAGATTTGGGCAGGGACACTGCCTCATCTCCCTGAATTCACGCCTAATTACGTTGCACTTCTTGAGCCATCAGGTCCCTCCGGAGACAACATTTTTCCCCATTGGCACCTTCCACCCGAGGTACCTTCTTTTCTGTTCCCCAGATGTTTGATCTGCTCTGTGACTGCTTTGCCTGTCTTTTTTTTTTTTAAGTCTTTTTTACTTTTAAATTTTTTTTATTCCAGACAATAAATCATGTTTTGCTTTCTTCAATCATGGGGGGAGATCCCAACAAGGCTGATGACGGAGTAGGGTGGCTAATATTTCCCAGTACAGAAAGCTGTTTCGTGCAGTGCAGAGCACAGAAGCGATGCAGCCACTTTCTCGCAGGATGATGTGGGACAGTAAATCAGAGAGCTTGTTCTCATCTCACCACAACCCGTGAGGCTGCAGCGTGGGAGGGAGATCCCATCTGCCTTTGGAGCAGGATGCTGGAGGAGAGGGCGATGCTGTTGGTGCAGGCCATCTCCCCCAGCCATGCCATTCTCCTGCCGCCCACGCCAGCTGCCCTGCGTGTGGCCCAGGGGCTGGGACGGTGCCTTGGCAGACGGACAGCACGGTGCTGTAAAGGATGGGGTTCCAGATGTGCTTTGGGGAGGGGGCACACCGTGCTGTGCGGGATGTTGGCAGATACTGATTGCAGGTGTGGGGGCAGGGGGGGAGGCTCTGGAAGGGCGGGCGATGATTTAAATCAATGCGGGGGAAAAAAGTGAAAATATTGATTTTTTTTATTTTTCCCCACAAGCCGTTTGTGTCCATCTTTGTGCCGAGTCTGTGCTCAGCCTGCTGCGGCTGGACGCAGCCAGCGAGGTGTCCTGCCGTGCGGGTAGCACTCGGACCTCTGCTGACACAGAAATACCAGTTATGTCCCAGTCCCCCCTGCCCCAGCAGGCAAGTGCGGGCAGCTCCCCGCTGCCCATCCCGTTCCTCAGATGGGCTCCGCTGGTCCCTGCGTGGAATGAAGGAATAAATTCACGTGAAGCCTGTCTCGCTGTCGTCCGGCGAGCCCGTCCGGCTGGAAGCAGGACAGTAGGCGATTCCCATCCCCCTGGCCCTGCCGCCCCGCTCCCCCTTCTCCCCCGCAGCCCTGCCTTGCCCTTTTGTGGAGATTTATAGAGCCGAGTGGGCTGAGAACAAATGAGCAGACATTAAGGCGATGTGTGCTGCATACTAATGACAAGATACTGCTTCTGCACCTCGGGGCAATACTGGGTCAGGCCAGTTTAGCTGTAAACTTTATTTATGTGCTTATTACATCGCAGCTGCAGTTTGCCGTCCCGGGCCGAGGGTTTAGGGATGTGTCCGGCTATAAATTTTGTTTGTTTATTTGAAATAAGGTGCCCCTTCCCCCCAACCCTTCCTCTCTTTCCTTCTTGGGGTGGGGGGGGGAAAAAATCCCTTCTTTGCCATCACAGATGTGTGTGCAGAGCGGGGAAGGTGGGATGAAGAGTGAGGAAGGAGAGGTGATGAACGAATTTGTGGGGAGCAGTTGGATTTATTTAAGCCTTGCTGGTGTAAGGAAGATTTTACCCTCCTCAACAGGTAGCAGTGGCCAGAGGAGATGAAGGGTCTTTTCATCAACACTTTAGGACACCAGGAGTCCATCCTTGGCTCTGCCACTGAACCCTCTGGCCAGGCATGGTCAAGTCCCTTTGCCTCCAGCCCCCCGGTGCCCAGGGCTCAGACACACTTTTTTGCCCATCTCGTTTACACCAGGGCAGGGTTTTGCTGTGCTGCTCTGGTACAAGCTGCGGGGAGGTGGGTTTGGTTTGGGAGAGGACCTGCTCTGTACTCCCCAGATCAGTGGGGAGATGGGCGGTGATTTATGCCCACAGCAAAGACATTCTAAAACATCCTATTTTTATGGTATCCCCTCTGGCCTCCAGCCTGCTTCCTCCTCCTGTTACATCTTGTCTCTTGGGTTTATAAGCGCTCTGGGGGCAGGGATTGTCGTTCTCTCTTGTCCTGGCTCCAAGCTGCTTTCCGCCTTGCTCCATCATTCAAAGCAGTAAAACTCAGGGGGGACATGAGGAGTTTGGAGCAGGAGCTTTGCCTGCTCCTGCTCTCGTGCAGAGAAGGTAGGAAGGGCTGAGCAGAGCAGAGCTCATTCCTGTGCATTTTTCGGAGCCTCCTTTGAGATCCCCAGCCTGGCTGAGTCTTGCTGGTGTTGCTGTGATATAAATGAAGGATGCCCTCTCTGGGCTGGTGCTGGGACTTTTAAGTGGTGAGCCCTTGTGAGGATAAGGTGTTATTTTGCTCATTAGCCCTGATGGCCAGGGCTGGATGTGGTCACCTGGAGCTGGATGTGGTCACCTGGAGCTGGGTAACGGCTGCATCAGGGCTGGAAGTGAACTGGGTCAAGGCACAACTGGTGGCAGGGCTAAGTGAGGAGGTGGGGTGGAAGAGGCTTTGTAGACGCCATCACATCTCTGGTGAATTCACCTCCAACCTCTCCATGTTGGTGCCCAGCTCCAGGATGTGGCTCTGATATTATCTGCTGTCAGATAAGCCTGGCTGGGCAAAAATTCAGCCTGGCAAGCAGGCAGGGACTCACTGTACCCCTGTGTTGACAGAGATTTCAACAATAACCACGTTAAGCATGCAGCCCAGCTCATTTCTCGTCCGTGAAGGTCAGAGAGAGTTTAGGTTGTGGTGGAGCATCATGTGCCTTGTAGGTGACGATGAACAACTGCCTGAAAAAAACCCCACTCCAAAACAAACCCAAACCCAAAAACCCAACAACAACCAAAAAAGAAAAAAAAGCTACCTAAACCCTCCTAAACCTCCTACTTTTTGTTCTCTGGACAGAAACCTCCATCCCTACCAAGCCTTCTGCAGGGTAAGCTGTCCCAGCACCGCCGCTCCCCGTTGCCATGCAGTAGACTTGAGCTGGAATTGGGGTGGACTTGATTTCCCAGGCCCTCTCGCCTGGCACGGGCTCCAGATGTCCCTGAGGTGATGGACCAGGGCTGGGGCGAGGCAGGATGGAGGCAGCGGGAGGAGGGCCTGGCTGCCGTGGGATGCGTCCGGGGGCCCTGGCAGGAGCGCTGCTGGAGCAGGCTCTCCTGGCTTGCAGCCTGCTCTCTCAGCCGGAGGTAACAGGCCAGCCACAAATGCCGAAGAGGAGATCAACGGGGGGTGGAGGAGGGATGAAAGAAAACAACCTTCAAAAGAACATGCCCTGCTTTTTTTTTTTATTGAGGGGAAAGGTACTGGACTGGTGAGGACTCCTAATGAGCCTTCCTCTGGGAAAGTCCTTTTGCATTGAATCCAGAACTGCCCTTGCTTGATAAAAATATGTGTGTGCATGTTTGCATGGTGTACATACTGCTTTGCTGTTCCTGCTCGTTCCAACACTAGAAGACTTTGCAGTTCATAGGCTGCTGGTCTCTGGAGGCTTGTCTCTCCTCTTCATTCCCAGCTTGCTCCTGTCCACCACTGCTCTAGCAGCAAATAATTTTGCAGCTGAAGTTGAGGTTGTAGACATAGAAATAGGAGGGAATTCCTCCACGCCATGAGTTTTCTGCAGGCGTGGTTTGAAGAGGTTGCCCATTTTGGAGGACGTTGTCGCGTGTGTTATCCTGTGGTTGGGCCTTGGGAGGGAGAGGAGTGTGTGAGTAGGCATCACCCTGCTGCTGCGGTGTCCCAGAGCGAAGGTTGGTAGCACGACTATTGACTTAACTGAAGATTATTCCTTTGCCATTTCTGCCATGAGATCTGAGATTTGGTACCTTTTCAAAATGAACTGTTGGGTGATTTCATTGATTTCATCTTGTCTGCTGCTCGGCAATACCTGAAACTAGCAGGTTGAATGTCCAGGGTCACTGTCCTGTGCCTGACTACTTTCTCAAGTGCAAAGAGCTCCATTTCTCCTGTCATTCACAAGTCTCCCCCACTGACATAAACAGAGATTGGGTAGGATTTGTGTGCAGCAAGCCCTGCATGCGCCCCCTATTTTTATATCCCTCATTTGCTCTTGGATTCTCTACAAATCGGTTACTTCTCTAGGTGTTCCTGGAGCCCAGGGTGTTTTGGGAGGTCTCTGGAGGGCTGTTTTACCAGCTGTGGACTCTAGGTATAGACTCAAGCCCTGTGCAAGAAACGGCATGGTGACTTTGTTGGTGAGAAAACTCATCCCTACAGTGCCGCTGAGACCAGCTGGCTTCCCAGTTAAACCCATGGGTGACCCTGCTTGTGGGGTCGAGGGATGGAGAAGAGGAGGAGCCTCAGCAGGGCAGTTCAGGGCAGGATTACAGCATCAAGGACCCACAGTGTGCTGATGGATGAGACTGGGATGGGGAAATGGTGGTGGGATGGACTCCTGATTTCTGCAGATGACATCCAAGGAGGAGAGCCCTGCTCTCTAGCTGCCCCTTCTTAGAGGTTTAAAAAGCTCTACTTGGGCTTTTCAGTTTGTCTCTCCCAGTGCTCAGCCCAGTGCTTTGGCTCAGAGCCTCTAGTTAGCTCATGTTTTGAGCATGAAGCTGTGTTTTCAGGTGAAACCCTACCCCAGAGGAGGCTCTTGTGCTCCCCTCCCACCTTGGCTGACCAAAGGTTTGCGCTTTTGGAGCGGATGTAGGAGTTTCCTCCTCATGGCCTTCAGGTAACTTGCCCACCTGCGGCCTCTGAATCAAACTCAAACCTGTTTTTGCAACAGCAGTTGCGGAACTAGGCTGGGTTTGCAGGAACACCGCTTTCCAGCAAATCCCCCCCTTCAAGGAAACCTCCCAGCACCCTCCTCCCCGTGACGCCCCAGGGGCTGCGCTGCGATGGGGATGACTGAGCATGGATTAACCCTTCCAGCTTTGCTTGTCCGGCAAGTTTAGGCATCCATCCAGGTCCACATCCAAGATATCTGGTGCAAGGGTGCTGTGACTGCGCCCGTTACCAGCTCTGCACCCCATGGTCTTCGGGGTGAAAACGCGAGGGGGACGTGACACCAGGGTTAATGTATTTCTGGAGAGGGAAGTTTTCTGCTTTGTTGTTGGATACAGCCGCTCAGCCCCGCTGAAGGGAGCTTTTAGCATGCAAATGCACTTTGCCTCATGCTTTTTAATGTTTTACTTCTCGTAATTGCCGAGACCGGTTGTAACTTTTGGACGTGGCCGGGTTTCCGAAAGCAGCTTCCCCTTGAAAGTGGTTCCTGTTGCTGGTGAGATTCGATTTCTGTCCCCTCCCTTTTTTTGGTCTGTGAGGCTGAAGGAGGCAAACGAGTCACCCTGGCTAATGTTAGTTCTGGAAAGTCCTGAGGTGCAATCATGAAAACTAACATGTGTTAACCTTTGAGTGTTGTTATATTATATTTTGTTGTTGTGCTTCTAGTACAACTTTGCTGGGAAACAATAAACACTTTGGGCCAGGACAGATCATCAGCTGCGTAAGCCGCTGGAGCGGGTCCAGCGGAGCTGCACGGCTTTGCTCTCGGCAGAGGCTCCTGCCCCTCGAGCCGCCTGGGCGCCTGTTGGACGTTGATGCCTCTCCATGACACTCTTTGTAGAGATGAGCTTTCCAGAGCTCCAGCTCTTAACCCTGAGCCTGGATTGCAACACCACAGCTCTCCCCAAAATCAGAAAAATATCGGTGCGAGCTGTCAAGATGCTATCGTGGCTGTTGCACAACACGCTATTCCATAGAGGGCTTTCCTGGGGAAGTGGGCTCCGAGATGTGCTGTCCGTCCATCCGTCTGTCTTGCTGTCAAGAGCTAAGTCTTTCTGGGTAGTGTCAACAAAATTTGCCAGTGTGTCAGAGGTATAAAATACATCAAATTCCAGCAGGTTGTGTATGAAGGCAGAAGAGAAGGTCCTGTCTGAACTCTCGCCGAAGGGAAGGGTGCAGCCTTATTTCTGCTCAAGCCTGCTGGGCGTCAGAGAATCTGTGTGATGTACCATGCTGCAGAAAGCCAGTCTTCAGGGGTTCCCCTGCTCTTGCTCTCTGCTTTCTCCCTGGAAGCTTTGGCTCCAGAGTATTGAGAATCTCAGCTTCCATAAAAGCTCAAGCTCTGACTCTTAGAGAGAAGCATGAAAATGTGACTCTCCGAGGACCTGAAGCTTGCAAAACTCAGCTTGCAGGAAATTTGGCTCAAATTTGGTCTCTGGCAGTCGGGCGAGATAGACGTGGTGTCGGAGTTTGTTAGGAAATTTGCACTTGAGTGTTACGCAGATGCATAATTTGTGTCTCCTTCGTCTATATGAGCTTGTGACGGGAGAGGCACTGTGCAGAGCGAGTCACATCCGAGCGCTGTGCAGGGCGGGTGAAATTTTTCTGTTTAATTGAAATGTGCCCTTTCTCAGTTGGTTCTCTGAGTGGGGTTTTGAGCTCCTGGCAGAGAGGCTGGGGGTCCTCCAGCCCCTTCCCCAAGATGCATTTTGCAAACTCAGTTAAGGTGAAGGTGCCTGCCCCGAGGAGCACGTGGTCCGTGCAGGTGGGGAGGGGAAAGCGGCACAGGGAGACAAAGGCACGTGCTCATGGCCACGGTGCTGTTCCATGGGAGAACCGGGATGAGAAGTCACGTCCCCGGGGCTCCAGCTGCTGAGCTCCCCGGGATGCTGTGCAGGCTGGCGAGGGGCCGGGGTTATAGGTGCCTGTACTCTCGACTGTATTACCAGTTTCCTTCTCTTTACAGTTATTGGCTGCGCCATCGCGATGCTGACCTTGTTCTTGTTTAACTTGGCTTTTGCTGTGGCTGCTGCATGTTCCCGCGTGATGGATTTTTACCTTCGTGCCAGTTGGTTTGGGGGAAAGGACATAGCTCCACTGACTTGTTTGGGTTGTGGGTCTCTCATCTGAGGCCCTGAGAAAAAAAAATCGCAGAGTGCTCTCACCCTATAAAATAGAGCCCAGCAGATATTTTCTGTCCATGTCGTGTTAGTGAGCCAGCACTGAATAAGCTGGGATTGTGTACAAGGGCAGCATGGGTCCCGACTTCTCTTTCTTAGCATGAGCATTCAGCTGAGGCACTCAAATGAGTGGTTTTCCTTTTTGCTAGTGGGCACTTCCAGTCCTGAGTGGTCTGGGGTCCATTTGGAGCTGCTGGTCTCTGAGGAATAATGCTCCTTCAGCTGAAGGAGCTGTGCTGAAGCTGTGAGGGATGACAGGGGTTGGTATTCTAGGAAGGTGAAGGTTAGGACCCTATGGGTGGTGGTGCTTGCATGGGGGTCCCAAAGGGATGACATCCGTTGCACTGACCACAGCACCTACCCTTTGCTGGGAAAGCTCCAGAGATAACCCCAGCACGCGTGCGCACCAGAGCCAGGCACCCTGCCTGCACAAGTGCCCGTCTGAGCCCGGTCCTTTCATGCAAGCTGTGACAGGAGGGGGACGAAGGAGGAAGAATAGCTCTATCTGCTGGGCAAGCCACTAGGGATGGTGCTGGAGAGGATGAAAGGGGAGAGCTGCCATCACGGCAGTGATCACAGCAGCCCGAGCGGCTGCGTGGGCAGCCGGGTCATGCGGGCAGCGACTCGGACCCGCAGGGTGCTTCCCCCCACCCTGGTCCCTTTTGAATCGCAGTTTCCAGCTCAGTGGAAGTGGGGGCAGAGAAAGCCCCAGTGAGGCTGAGCTGGCCACAAACAAAGCGCCTAAAAAGATAAAAGGTGTAAATGGCTTTTTGGTCTCCTGTCACCTTGCCCAAATTCACCACGAGTGTGTGGTGGATGGGGGTGCCCCCCGAGTCCCCAGTGAAGGGGGACGGGACATCCTCCTGGCACCCGGGCAGCGCTGACTGCACTGGGTGGTTGAGCCACCGGCATTTCAGATCTGACGGCTTGTGGCCACCCAGTGCATTGTGTGGGGAGCGACCACCTAAAATTGGTGGCCCTGGGGCATCGCTCGGTGCCGGAGTGATGGTGCTTTGCAGGAAGGTCCCTGCGGAGCCCAGGTGCCTCCCCGCCACCTCCGCCTCTCCCCGGGCATTTTAACTTGTTTCCTTTCGGTGGAGGAAACATGACTTTTCCCATTGATGGAATTCAGCCCCGACAATGCCGAGTGACACAATTTCCCACTCCGGGCATGCCATCGCGCTGCAGCCGATGCTGCGGTGCTGGGGAGCCCTTCGCGGAGCCATCTGCATGACAATGCGGCGTCCTGTGCTACCATTAGCTGCCCTTTTGCTATTAGTACCTAATGAAAATGTAACCATATTTAACCCCCCACAGTCCGAGATTAGCGAGAAAGGGGCCTAAGTGGATTTAATTCTTTTGTATGGTGAGCATCAAACTCTCCATTTTGATTGCTCTGTCCCCTCTTCCCCTCTCCAGCGGGAGAGGGAGGCAGGAAAGCTGTGTAAGGCTAACTCTATCCTCTCAGCTGTCCCCGGCACAATGGGCAAAGTATCTTTTGTGGCATTAACGGCTTTGGCTGGGGGCTGGGGGGAGCCGGGGAGGAGAACAATGTGTGAGAAGCTGAGACTGTGGGTTTCCCACACGGCCCAATATGTCTCCCCGCACCCCCCTCTGGGACACGCAGACCTGCAGCAGCCCAGCCCACAGCTGATCCTGGCTTGATTGGCTTTTTTTTTTTTTTCTATTTTTTTTTTTTTCCTCCCCTCCTTCCTTCCCCCCTCATTGTGCTCTCGAGAGATGAAAATCCTTTCCTGGCGTGAAAGGAGAGGCGTGCCTTAAATCCCCTCCCTCGGACGGACCGGGCATGTCATATGACGGCCAAATCCACCGGATTAGTGTGTGTGTGTCTGCGTGCGTGTCCTGCTGGGGGCTGGAGCCGGGGGGCGGGATGCCCGATATCTATATTCCCTCCCTTCCCCCTCTCTCCATATTGATTTCTGCCAGGATATTTATTCATTGCACCTGCTGGCTGCTGGCCTCCCGCTGCCCGCCGGCCTTTCGCTGCGGGTTTGAAGATCCAGCGTTGGGGCAGGGGAGCAAAGTGAATTCTTGACCCTTTTCCCATCTCCCATCCCCCTGTGTTTTTCCCAAATCTGAAGCGGGGGGTGGATAAAGGAGCCATCGCTTTGGCTCTGTGCTATGGAAGGATCTTTGCGTGGAGATGGGATCTCTCCAAGGCGGGGTGGTGTGATTGAGTCGGGGATAGGCTTGGGTCTGGCCAACTTGCCTTGCTCTGCCCAGAGACTCTGCAGGACCAGGAATGCAGCCTGGCCCCCACCCCACCTTGGTGGAGACCCCCCAATGCCCCAGTCGGCCACGGCTCGGGACGAGCCGGGTGCAGTGGGAGGACGGTCCCGTTATGTCTGTCACTGCTTGTGGGAACCCTGATGTTAAGGATTTGTGCCTGTGGGAAGTAACCACGTACAGGGTCACCTCCTCTTCCACATGGGAAGAATTGAGGCAGAGAGCTCTTAATCGGCAAAGCCAATGTCATGAGCAAAGTCGGGTTCGGAGCCAAGAATAGCATTTACTACCATTTAAATCCTGCCTCTGTGTTTTTAATGTCCCAAATTCACAACTGTCTTGGTTTCCCTTCAGGTTTTTGGACTCGTGCTGCGTCATTTCATGCTGGAATTCCTGCTTTTTCCAAGAAAACAGTTTTTACAGACCCCACCAGCCAAACCAACATCTCCCTCCTGCCCGTGGCGTGAGAACTTGTGTGTTCATAGAGGAAGTCTCTTGGTTGAGATGAATTTAGCAACTGGGTCTGCAGCCTCCAATCTGTTTCTGTGTGCACAAAGTCTTGCTTAGGAGGAAAGAAAAACTTCTGTGGGACAAGCGCAGGGATGAGGGTGCAGGTGATGCTCTGGGTCAGTACGGGAGGGGGGGCTAGCAAGTGTCAGCACCCCTGTAGCGAAGGGGCAATGGTGCCACAGTCCAGGGCTGAATGAGGTGACCTGTCCTTGCAGTCTTGCTGCAGGTGAGGTTTGCAATACATGTGCATAAGTTTTCTATATGTGTGGAAAACACTTTAATTCTAAAGAAAAACCGATGTGCGTGCAGCAGCCAGCCTGCTGGTCCGTGCTGACCCTGGCTGGCAGTGCTGGGGCATGGTGTGCCTGGCCATCCCTGGGGACAGCGAGCGAGCTGGTGGGGATGGGATTGGGGCACAGATCTGGAGGCTGGTGGCCATCGCTACCATGGTCAGCGGCCGAGGAGAGGCCGGTGGGGATGGTGCTCTGGCCATCGGCCTGGGCGGCTGCACGGGAGGGTGCCAGGAAGCAGCACTGTCCGGGATTGCCTCCTCCAGCAGCCTCACTGTGCTGCCCCAAGGCGGGCACCACGAAGCACAGGGCTGATAGCTCCTGGGGCATGAGGTCCCCACTGAGGAGATGCTCAGTCCTGGTGATTTAAAAGATGCCCCAGCTGGAGGGTGAGCAGGGATGGAGAACCAGGCCCTGGAGCAGCAGGTGATGTGCCCACCGCCTTCAGACCAGGGATGCTGTGGTCCTCAGTGGGATGTAGAGGTGAAGTGCTGCAGCGCTCCGGCGGGAGGAGAAGTGTGCGAGGGGGTGGGGAAGGCGGTGGGGGACGGAGGAGGCTGCTGCTTGTGTGAATGTGCCCCCGCTCATTGTTCTGAGGCTTTATTCTCCGGGCCTCGATGGGACTGATTTAGAAATCCTAATCAGGGAGCAGTCTCCGCGCCTCCTGAGTGTGACACAACTCGAGCTGCTCCGGGGCGCCTTTGTTCCCTAATGACAGCTGACTTCATGCAGCAGTGGGAACAGTTTGAGCATAACTCCACACCGCGGGCTGGCAGCTGCAGCCTTAACTCTTTCTTGCCCACCTGCACGGCGCAGCGGGGCCGGGGGGGGCCTGGGAGGAAGCGTAGCCCAAATGCACGTAGCCCGTGCAGGGATGCTCGGCTTGTACCTCTGGCACCTCTTCTGAGAGCGCCGGCAGCAGAGGGGAAGCGCCGAGAACAAACCTGCAGGTTGTACAGTTCTGTTGGGAGCAGCGGGGGAAAGAAGCGAAGTCGTTCTCCGGGGGCTGTCGCTGCTGCGGGGCTGTATCCGCTGCAGGTATTCCTTGGGAGATACCTCCCAACAAGCCCAACCCAGGGCAATGTTTGCTGCTGCCTTGGAGGAGGGAGGCTGAATTTCAGAAACTGTGCGTTTGGTTTTGTTGGCGCTTTGAGTGTCGGAGAACGCCGGCAGCCCTAGGTGAGCGCAAAGTGCTTCCGCGCTGGCTGCGGGGTATTTACATCGCTTGCATTGAAAGTAAAAGGCATTGAGTCACTCCAAGATGTTCCTGGAAGAGATTTCTGGCTCTGCCAGCAAAGAGCTGGAGAGCAAGCGTCATTCTCCCTCCCTTGGCCTCGGTTTCTTCCCTGGCAAAGCGGGGCTCGTGATACAGTGTCCGGGACAGGGCTGTGTTACTTGGCATGGGAAATGTGCTTGGTGGGGCTTGCCGGGCCAGTGCTAGCAACAGCTAAACCCTTTTCCCCCCTCTCTGTTTGTTGTCAAACCCCTGCTCTAACCTGGGAAAATACTTCTGGAAAATGACCCTTATTAAAGGGAGGGGGGCTGCCCGAGGAGAGGCAGAGCTGGCCTGGCCTGATGGGTTGCAGTCCTCTCTCCCGCGCTGCGGCTCGGTGCTCACGCAGGCTGCGCGAGCCCACGGCAGCTCTGCCCTCGTCAGCTCCGGCGGGTGCAATTAGCAGATGGGTCTATACTGGTTTCCCAGCACCTGTGTCCCCGAACCACGGCCGCCCATGCTTGGCCAGGGTCTCCCTGGCGACAGGGCCACGGGATGCTGTGCAGTCCATTTGTCACCAATTGTCACTGTTTTGTTCTGCCTTGTATGCGCACTCGATTGTGTCACGGGGGAGGTGAGGAGGAGCAATCAGGCCTTGTCTAATGGGCTGCGGTCTCCCGCTGGGGGGAAAAGCAGAGGGTCTGCGTGCGGAGGGAAGGGGAAAGGCAGGAGCTGGGGCTGCGCCTGCCGGGAGCATCCCAGGTACCAACGGGATGGCTCCTGCCCCGGCTGCGGGACAGGCAAAGATCTCTGCATCGGTTAGGTGGGAATTTAGGTCATGGATGAATTTGGCTCTTTGCAGCGTGGCTGTGTGCCTGCAAAGCAGGGGGGTGAAGGGGGTGGCAGCCGTCCTTCTCCTTGTAGTGTTGGCAGGGCAGCCTGATGCCCCCTAACATCTTCCATGGTTACATTCGCTCCCTGCCATGCTTGTGCATGGCTGTGGGACTGGCTTTGTTCTCACTGGGTCTCTCCTCATCCAAAGGGAGGTGGGTGTCCTGCAGGACAAGCCCACCCCAGGGCATCCCTGACTGGTAAGGCTGGGAGCTGCAGTGCCCCGGGGCGGGGGGATCCAGCCTCCCAGGTGAGACTGCAGTGGGCTTCAGGCTGAAGATGGATTAACGCCTCCTTCAGACCCCAGCTTCTGAGCGATCCTTATTTCCCACAAGCGTGTTGCTGAAAGGGGCTTGATGGATTATGGATTTTGGTATTCCTCAGTTAGCATATGTCAGTTTTTGGCTGAAGATGTGACCTTGTACCAAACTATATATATATATATATACCAAACTATATATATATATATGTTTGGGGTTTTTTTCTCTGCCCCACCATCCCCAACTTTCCCAAAGTGGCATGATTCATCTCTCCCTGCTTCTTGGCTCCATTAGCCCCCTTTTTTTATTTTTCAGTCTTCCAACTTCAAGAGCCATCAGGACTAGCTCAAAGTAGAGCCGTAGCCAGCTCTGAGCCTCAGCACCCACATTCAGGTTTTTCTGTAAACCCTTAATTCAGGCTAGGCTGGCCAAAACGTTTACGGGAATTTAGGGAAGCTGTTCAGCATAGGAGGGTGGGAAAACTTGAGCAGTCAACCCCAAACCAGGCAAGCTGAGACGGTTCCAGTTTGGCTTCCAGACCTGGAGCTCAGCATGAAATACCACAGAGGGAAGGGAAAAGAGGGTGTCCTTGGCAAAGCGTCAGTCGAGGCAACTGAAACCGCCGAGCTTTTCCAGCACACGGTATTTGGCAGGTTTCTTTCCTAACTCCCTGGTGTTCATCTGTTCATGTCTCCAAACCACCGTGTAGTTCAGCGCACTTGGATGCACAGGTCAGGGGAGACTTGGAGGATGACGGTATGGTGGTACCACGGATCCCTGCGTTGCTTTTTGCTGGTTTGGTGGGGTTTTTTTGGGTGCTGTCCCTGTCACCCACCCAGACTTTGCCATCTCTGAGCCTGGCAAGAAGCTGCTGCTTGAATGAACCCTTCATGGTGGTTGGATCCAGCTGAAACATGGCTAGGAGAGCAGGTTCTGACCTGGAAAATTGATGCCACTGTCACTGATGGAGGAGAAAATATGCAGGGAAGAGTGGGAGGCTATGGTAAGGTCAGCTGAAGAACTGGGAGGAGGCTTGTGAGGTTTTCAGTGACCTCTCACCACCCACCAACACCATGCTGCCTCCTGGTGAAGACCAGGCAGTGTTTTGAGAGAGCACCATGGGGTAGCTCCTCATCTGCAGAGCTGGTGGGGTCCCCATTCTGGGGAAGGACACAAAGGTCCAGGAGCTTCTGCAGAGAAATGAGTATTTTCTCTTTCATGCTGTAACTGCACAATGCAGCAGAGCAAGGGAGGGAAGGACTCCCAGGCAGGGTGCTTGGTTAAAGGGGATCCCAAACAACTGTGTTTCTTCAGTCTTGGACTTTTCCCTAAAGGAACTTGAGTGAAGTTGCTCCCTGCCATGCTGTGGAGCAGAGGTGGGCATCTGCTCCGCTGCAGCGAAGGATCTGGAGGCAGCTGCCGTTGCACCGTCAGAAACAGGTTTTCAGGAGGTCGGCTCTTGCCTTCGAGACAACTTTATCAACTTGCTACCCGTTTGCAGGGAGAGTCCCCCTCCATCCTTCTTGTCAATGCACCCACTGCATCCTTGCACCCCAAAACTCACCCCTCCACAGCTGGGCTTTTCCTTCAAAGCACAGACCCTGGTGCGCGCATCACCCTGGCCAGTTGTTTTTAGCATTTATTTGTCGCAGGGAGGGGGTTTGGGGAGCTGCTCCCTTCTGCCTGGCTGCTTGCTGAGGTGGAAGGGGAAAGAGCACGTAACCACTCTGCCCTGGGGGGAGTCTTATCTCCTTTTTGGTCTGGGGTGAGAAAACCAGGCTCCATCGCTCCTTGGTATCTGGGCTGTTGCTGAATGGGAGCAGTTCTGAGAGTAGAAAGTTGAGCTGAAAGGTGTGACTTGTCATTAAGTGCATGGGTGTCTCCAGGGTATCGGAAAGGAGTTACACCCTGTGCGTTGTATTAATCACAGACTTTAGGGTGTCTTCTGGTTGCTCAGGAGTGAAGGACCCTTTCCTCCCCAACGCTTTGTCCTGTGGCATATTGCAAATGTGACTTGAGGGCTTTTTACTGATATGTTTTAGGTAGTTTGAGGACCCTGAGGGTTGGAGACATATCCATGGCCTGGATCTGGTCCCCAGCGGCTTGCTGTGCGCCCTGGGGCTGGTTCAGGGGATCTCGCTGCAGAGGGTGGTTGTGGGGCTGGGAGGGGGGGCCGCAGGAGTGTGAGTGTGCAGGAGGAGAAGGAAAAATGGAGTTTGGCTATTGTTAAGTTCAAAAGGGAGGAAATAGGATTTATATGGACTGGGCTTTTTAATTTTAATAAAGGAAACGATGCTGATTGTGAGCAGTGCCAGCCTGGCAACCCAGGCTGAAATTTATAGCAGCCAGCTCCTCTTTCTCTGGCCTGTTTTCCTCCAGGTGCAGCACTGGGAAACTCGCTTTCTACCCGAGCCAAGCTACTCCCATCCCGCTGCTGCCAACCCTGCTTTGGGCTGCCCGGGCTCATCGCTGCTTTTCAGGATCTCAAAAAGCCGTGGGTGATACCTGTCCCGTTGCCCTGATGGTATATATATGTTTGGGGCTTTCTGTTTCTGCCAAAGACGGCTGGTTCTCAAATTCCTCCTCAACCCATGGGCGGATCCGTTCTTGCAATACCTTGTCTGCGAGAGGAAGTGTCAGAGATGATGCAAATGGTTCTTGTCAAAATATTTTTGGAGGGAATAAAAATAGCTCTTGGACCAGGATCTATTTCTGTTCCCGGGAAGGAGTGCTTGTTACGACTGTTTTCTACAGGTGCTGTCAGAACAGGGCTGGAAACTGGAAATGCGCGGTTACGCCTTGCTTTTCAGATGAAAATCAGTCGGTTTCCCACAATGGTAGAAAAAGCGTGGGGAAGAAGGGGCTGGTTTCTCTGCGCCAAGCTCTGTGGCTCCCTCGATGCAGCTGAGTCTCTGCTTCAGCTTCTGGCCAACCTCCTCCCCCACTCCCAGGGCGGAAAACTTAATTCTGAAAACAAACCAGTTTGGTTTTGCAAAGGTAATGGAAAAACATCCATCTGTAATTGCCCTGATCCTGCAGATAGAGGTGATAGTATGCAGATAGTCTGCAGACAATATGTGCACAGGATGTCTGTGCAGGCTGAGTGGTGGCTGCCCAGCCCCAGGGCAGGGATGCCCTCCCTGTGCCGCAGGGGGGGGGTGGTGGTGGTGGGGTGGCTACTGGGAACCTGGCGGCCGAAAGTGCCTCCAGAAGCCCTGGAGCTGTAGATAAAAATGCATTTTGGTGGGGTTTTTTTAGCCATTTAAAATTTGTTTTTCCTGATATTTTGTCTTTTTTCCTTTTGTGGGTTGGGTTGTGTTTGGTTCTGGCTCAGCAGTGTGTTCCCACGGGCTCCCTGTGCCTCCCCCAGCTCCCGGGCTGCAGGCAGAGGGGCTGCAGCCCCCAGCCCGGCTTGCTGGGACCGTGTGTACGGGGCGATTGTGTTCTCCTGGGTCAGGCATCAGGATATTGTCCCCCGGGGGATGTCAGGAACCTTCCTGGCAGTCACCTGCATGTCCGTCTTTGTGACCACCCTTCGAGGGCCATCCCTGGTGTACCTGTCCGTACGGACGTACAGGCAGGCTGAGGGCAAAGACTGTAACTCCAAAGAGCTGTCTGCATCTGAGGCTTCCCAATCCCAACCGCACATGAGCTTTTTTTTTTCCCCCTCTTTTTATTCCGCCTGGGAATTTTGCTGTGCATCCTTAGCCTCACAGAAAGGGTCTCAGTACGGACTGACGCAGGGGAAGTTGAAGCTCCGTGTGACCATAGTCCCAGCTCTGCAGCATCTCGGGATGGACACTTGGCCAGTAGAGGCAAACAGGCTGCGATGCCTGGATGACGGATAAGTGGCTTCCAGTGCACGTAGCTCACTGGAGAAATGATGGGCAATGGCTGGCTTGGCCAGAGGTCTGAGGGTGACTTTTATGCTACAAGTGTATTACCCTAAAATATATTTATCTTTGGGGCAGCATGCAGATGTGTTTTGCTCGTTGCAGAGCACCTTTGGATATGAAGTGAGGGAGGAGGTAATGGCTGGGTCTGGAGAGCTCACAACAGATTGATGCTTAAGTTACCCTGGGTGACAAGTGCTAACACTTCCATGGATGCCATGGGGGGGTTGCAGCTGGGGCGGAGGAAGGCTGCGGGGGTTTGGTGCTGGCGGAGCTGGATCTGCGTTTCCAGCTGTGGGAGCGCAAACCCGGCTGGTGGGTTTCTGTGTAAGCGAGAGCACATGGACGCTGCCGGGAAAGCCTTCTGTGCACGTGGCCTAGGGGGATGACGGCAAAGAGGGGGTCCCGAAGGATGTGGGCTGCCAGCTTTGTGCAGCTGCTCTCCCGAGAGCCGGCTCCAGGAATCTGCGTTTGCTTTGGCTGAACGTTTTGCGCAGAAATGGTGGTAATCCAATGCTTCGGGAGGAAGGAGGGGAGAGAGAGGAGAGGTCCTGTGCGTTTCCAAACACGGTAATGTGCCTTGTCCACGTGGAGACGGAGCTTTTGGGCTGCCCTCCCGCAAGGCTGCAGCTCGGGTGCGTGACTGTGGGACGTGGACCTTGGGGACTGTCCCTGAGCAAAAGGCTTGGAGGTTATTTTGATTGACCTGGCTGGAGTTTTTGAACCAAAGCTTGATACTTTCTTTCCCTAATTCTCCTAACTAATTACTTTTTGTGGAGAAAAGTTTTGATTTTAATTTTCTGGTTTTCAGCTGTGAATATGGTTTCTCCTCCATCGTTTTCCCCTTCCCTGTGGTTTCCCTTTGGCTTCTTCATTCCTTTTTTCTTTGTTCTCTCAGTAAAGGAGAAAATTAATAAAGGTAAAAGGGGAAAAATAATCCCAAGAACTGAAAAAGCAAAAATCAAGAAGCTGAAAAGGTTTGAAAATTTTCATTTAGTTTCTTATTAAAACTGAGAAATATTCTTTCATTTGAAGAGCTGGCGGAGTTTGATTTTTGTCCAGAGCAACACTGACCTGCTGCTGCTTCTGGTTTTGCTCAACAGTCTTGAATACTGAGCAGGGTTAAGTCATCCCTTTTAACAGGGGTAGCTGGAGGTAGTCTTGGAAAAAACCCAAACCTGTTCTTGTAAGTGGCTGTCTCTGCTGTTTCAGCCCCGCTGGAGATGTCTGGGGAGAAAAGCAGGTGATGTGGAGAAACCCTTGGGATCAGGACCCCCACCCCCTCAGTTGTGCTGACCTCTCTCCAGTGATGATTCAGGGAAAGTGGGTGCAGCTTGGCTGAAGCAACGCAGGCCTGGGATAAGTCTGGTCCAGGGAGTCTGTACATTGCAAAAGTCTTAAAACTGGGAAATGAAACCAGTTTGTTGTCTTGATTTCCACTCTCCTGACCCCTCCATGGCATCATTCTTCCCTTGGAGACACCTTGGGCTTAGGTGGTTGCTGCCTGCTCCAGCTGCTTTCCTTGTTTCGTGCCACTCTCCAAGAGCAAGAAAGGAGCAGAAATGGTAAATGAAAAAGGGAAAGCTTTCACTCCTCATTTTTTTTCAGCAGTGTTTTTATGTCTGGCGCCCTGTATGAGCAAAGAAAACGGTGGCCCATCTGTTTCTAGCACCATTAAAGGCATTTGACTGCATGTGGCCCTCAAAAATAAAATAAAAATAGGACCCTTTGGTCTGAAAATGTCAAACGCTCTTTCATCTTAGACGACCCCCAACTGGGACCATATCCTCCCAAAGCTGAGAAGCAGGAGTGGGTTCCCACCAGTGTTCAGCCCGGCAAAGGCATCTGCCCCCTTCCCCTTCCCATTTTTTTTTTTTGCAGAAGAAGGAAGTTAGGCACTTGAGGTTCATGCTGGCTGGTGACCTCTGAGTGCTGCTCCCCTGGACCTCTTCTCTGGCTTCTTTCCTCCGACTCAGCAGACTTCTTTGGGACTCAGGAGTGAAGAGGTTAAAGCCTCTTTAACAAGTGTTCAGAGGAGGGAAGTGTGTTTGACATGCTTTAGAACCAGGCTGCAAGAGGGCTGCACCAGCAGGATACAAATAATGACTGGGAAAAGGAGATTGCTACAATATGGGGTTGCTCTCTCCTTATCCCTGTCTGTCTTGCCACTTGAAGCCGCAGTCTGCATTACGTCCCGCTGGGAACCCATGTAGACTGGCGGAGACCCACCTCCTCTAGGATGTACTGTGAAAAGATGGGCATGGTGTTACCTCTGCTGATTTGGCAACAGTGCACCTACATGAAGAAAGTTTGGGTGTAACTTCAGGCTTTGGAGACTTCTGCTAATTAAAAGAACATATTAAAGGCTGCTTGAGATAGCTACGTAAATACATAGGCTTTTTGACATGAAAGCTCTTTTTATTGATCATACTTGGAGATAGCGTAAGTCCTGCTGTGTTAGAAAAGGGAAGGATTTTAATTTAGGAGAAAAGGCTCATTATTTCCTTCATGAGATCTCTGAAGTTTTGTGTACTGGTTTTTTCCCGTCACATGGGGGTTGATGTCGATACAAGGTACTTTGGTGCATTCAGAGCGAGCGTAGGATCGGGGGGCTGGATCGCAGCATGGTGTCTGTGCAACTGTGCTGGCTTCTGGGAAAGACACGGGGCCAGATGTGCAAACCTGCCCAAGTCCCAAAGGATGAGCAGGGACTACGTGCAATGACTTGTGGACAGGATTCCCGGCCACGTGAGGCAGCTCCAGCCTTTCTCGGCAGAGGACCTGAGGAGGAGCAGAGGAAGGAAGGTGTTGGACATGACTGTGTTAGTGGAAGCGCTTGCGAGAGTGTGTTTCAAGTGTGTCTGTTATCTGTAGAGGATGCGGGTCTCTTCCCCAAACCCAGGGCAGAGCCATTTGGTAGCTCACCATACTCACTCTGGAGGTATTCAGCCCATTATGTGGTTTATTGACTAAGGTGACAACCATGATGTTACCATGATGTGATGCTCTTGCAGAAGAGTGGGGAGGCTTGTTGTCGCGCCGTCCTCGCTTGCCACAACAGAAAACTATAAATCCAGAGACCAGTGGAGAGACCCATTTTTGATTCTTTTGCTAGCCGAAAAGGTGTCGATCCGTTGGATGAAAGGGCTCCTGGGGCCACTGCTGGCTCGGTGGGGCTGTGGGGCATGAAGACCCTTGAAGACAGTTGTGTAGGCAGATGTGTTTCTGCAACTAATTTTTAAGCAGGAAGGGCATGTGAACGGCTCCAAGGATAAGAAAAATCGTTATATTTAAGGTCTTCCCCCCCAGTGTTTGAAGCAGAACGTTTTAAGGGCTCATGAAGTTCAAAGGAGCTTTGCTTGTCCTTTCATACAACTTGTGTGTGCGTCTCCCTGCTGCTGGATCCCTTCCAGGTCTCAAATGAGTCAAACCAGCTCTTGGACTACGGGGCCAGTTTCAGGCAAGGACTCATGCAGAATGCACATGTGCTCCAAGTGCCTGTGCTGCTGTTCCCAGGCTGTTGGGCTCCTTACCTCATTCCTTGGTTTGGCCCCAATGGCTTCCTGCACCGCTGAACGGATGGGTCTGGGAAGCGTGACGGCAGCTGGGGAGGCACAGGCAGCCGCTCCTCCTGGATGCTTGTTTTTATTGGAAACAGCCCTTTGAGCCGGGGAAGTGTGTTCTCCTGCTTTGGGCACTTAGACCTTGGAAATTTAGGTCCAGCTGAGCCATGGCCACCCATGATGGAACCGGGTGACTTCTTCAGCTACTCTGTGCTACACCTCCCAACCTGGGGAGGACGGTCCTTCCTCTTCCTCGCCCTGCTGCCTGGATTCCTGTGAGGCTGCATGGCTCCTCTCCCTCCATATGGGGCTGCTGTGCTGAGGGCCTGATCTTGGTAAGAATCCCTTGGTGCTACTGGTGGCGTATAAATAAGTGGAAAAACCACTTGGATTCCCTGGAGATGTGCTTAGGGTAGGGTATTATTTTTTATTTCTTTCTTTGGCTAACCAGGCCTACAGAGCAGCTGTTGAGCAATCGTTCGTCCTCTGAAAACAAATAAGGAGCAAGTCTGGTGGCCAAATGTTGCAGGCACGTTGTAATGACTGTTAGCAAATTGCATTTGCAGCGTGGGGCTGCTTAACAAAACAGCTGCTAGGTTTGCCTCTCCTTCTCCTGTGTAACATTAGTGGGTTGCTGGTGTTGCTGAGTGGGGGGAGAGGGGGCTGTTGTGAAGCAGGCTGGAGTCCCCGTAGGACGGCACTCGCGGTACGAAGATGCCGTATTGGCCGTTGTGCTCTTTAAAGGTTTGAGGTTTTGTGTCCCGTGAGCAGCGGCTGCTTTTCTCCCACCTCATCTTCGTGCGGCTTGATGGCTCCTGGGGTTTCTGCATCGGGGTGGAAAAGGGACCCGGCGAGCGGCAGCGAAGTGTTGGCATCCCGTCCCAGTCCTTGTGCTGGAGGTGGGGAGGGACAGTGTGTGGTGTCTTGTCGTCTCCTCACCTGCCTGAGCATAGCTCTGAGCTTCAGCTACTGACCCACCTGAAGTGCTTCCCAGGTGAAAATTAGACAAAGATCGAGCACTGCTTACCACCGCTCTGAAACAATAACTTTACTTGCTGGTTCACTTAAAAAAAAAAAACAAAACCAACAAAAAACCAAAACAACCTTGAAAACTGAGCCTGGGTCTGGTAAGGATTCTTGGTGTAACACCTGACACCTGGATTGAAATGGAAAGTCTTTCCCAAGATAAGTCTGCTACATACGGCTATGAAAAAGTCCCTAGCTCTTTCCCTCTGATTATTTTCATTATTGTTATTATTTACTGGCATTTTCTCAGCCTGGATAATGGAAAAAAGCTGAGCTGATTTCACTGTTGCAATTTCTAGCTCCCTGTGCCGCTTTGGTCCAGCGTACTAACAAGATGCTTCATCGGTCTGCAGATCTGCAGGAGATAGCAGAGCGGTAGAGAAAACAGTTTTTGCTGCTTAGATCTGCTGGAAGCATTTTCCAGTTGTGAAAACTGCGTGATTACAGTGTTTACAAACACTTTTGCTTTTCAGTAAAAAAAAAAAAGAAGTAAAATAATAAGGGAAATAAATGCAAGAGCCCCATGGGCAAGGTTGAGCTCCAAAAGTCTGTTCCTCAGGAACGGACTTGTGTGTCCCAGCAGCATTTTTTCCTGGATCTCAATACCTTCAGCTGCCGAAATCCCTGTTCCTCCCTGGGGTGAGCAGAGGGTTTGCAGGGCCCCCAGGCAGGTTTTGTAAGGATGTTTGGTTTGGTGCTTGCAAGGGGATGGATTAAAATGGCAGTCAGATTCCCCTTCACGTAGGAATGGTTCCCGATGTCCAGGGAAGCGGCACGTGAAGGAGTTTGGAATCAAACCGAGCTGGGATCCAGAAATCCGGCTTTCAGTCCCTCTCAGTGGCTGGGGTAAATCTCTTAAGCTCTCCAGGTCGGCGTTCTCTGCCTGTCGGACTTTCTCACACCCTTTATCCATTTTGCTTATTTAGGCTGGAAAATATCGAAGTTAAAAACTGCTTGTTGCCTCTCATTTGTGCCTCCAGTACCCGGCAGAGGAGAGCCCAGATTTCAGCCTGCTCACACTGAATGTGCTGCTTATTAGCAGCACCCATCATCTGCAGAATACCCAGGGATCCCTTCAGTTTGGGTCCATCAGGCTGTTCCCTCTGCCGGGGCAATGGAGCTCGTTGCACTGTCCTTCCTTTGCACCCTGGCCAAGCTGCCACATTGAGGACTCGACGTCTCAGCTCCGCACTGGGCTCAGCTGAAACAATTATTGTGTTTTATTTATGCTTTCTTGCACCGTGCACTCCCAAAAACACATGCAGGACCCGACCCAAAGCTTGCTGGAAAAACTGTATGGTGGCTGAGCAGAATTTTTATTATTTCCCTTCTTTTGTGGGGAAACTCAGGCTGAAACTTCAGAGGAGCTGATCAACAAACACCTCTCCAGCTCTGGGGATATGTGGAAGCAACGTATGTTTGTGGGAGGAGATGTTTATAATAGTATTAATACTGATTACTTGCCTCAAAGCCTTGAGCTGAGGTGGGACCCAGTATACATGACACAAGGAGATAGCGTGGGGAAGGTGCCCATCAGTCCCTGCACATGGTCCAGAGCACACCACCATGTGTGGTACGGTGTGATGGGGACAGCCTGCTCCAGAGACCCTGGGAATCTGTGTAAACATCACTAAAATAATTCAAACACTTCACAACACTAAAAAGAGTCTCCAGCCTTGTATCTGACAGATGATAATCTGATGTTCAGCGAGTTCCTCTCCCTCACCTAATGGGCTGGTCTTTCTCCAGTATCTTGGTCATACTCGGACACTGCTGAACCTCCCTGCCCCTCTAGAAAGAGCAGTGTCCCAAGGAACTAGCCTTGACCTCCTGGTAGATATTCTTCTTCTGGACTGCAGCTAATTTCCCTCAGAAAGGGAATTTGCATGAGCCTCCCACGTGATACTAATTAGCTCCAAGCCTGTCTCTGCATAAGCAGCGTTATAGGTAATGATGATTGCAGCCTCTCACTCTCCTGGTGTAATGATTCAGCCCCCAGCAGCAATCCACTTTGGAGTGATCTGGAGCCAGGACCTTGTGCAGGAACAAGCTGAGGGCAACTGTAAAAGCATGGTCTGACGTTGGACGTTTGACTTGAGTGGTGGCTGGTCACCTCTAGAGATGGGCTGGGAATGACTCTTTTTTTGTGTCGCCCAGCAATAAAGGGGGTTTATGGCATTTCTGGTGGCACTGAGCACTGAGGGCTTGCTGGAGGAGAAGGTGGTGGCTCTTGGGTCCCAACCTGAGCGCTGGGCACCTGCAACGGGACATCTGCTGCTCAGAGGCGTTGGCCTGAGCTCAGGTCTGTCCGCTCGGACGTTTTCCTTCGAGTCTTGTGGCCTATGTTCAAACAACTGATGCAGTCCTGTGTTTACACTGTCAAACAACACGTCTCCGTCTCCAAACACTCGTCTTACGCAATCCGCGCTCTCCGTGTTTCCGCCCAGATCGGGAGCAGCTCTGCCAAGCTGTGACCTAATTGCACCCAGGTCCGGGCGGTGGGGGAAGCTGAAGCGTGTCCATGGAATGGAGCTGGGGCTGTTTAACGCTTTCAGTGCTGGTTCTGCCTGGGCAGGAGTCCTGCGGCCACGGCGTGGAGATGTGCCGCTCGCTGGCTGCCTTGCTCGGGGGGGTGGGTTGGAGGTGCTACCTTTTGTTGCTGCAGCCTTGCAGTTAAGGACAGTATCCCAGCGGTGTTTATTTAGGGTTTTGCTCCTAATCTTACTATTGAGGTTTTGATTTGGTGGAGGTTTTTTTCTTTTTTCCTCTTTAAAATACTTCTTAGGCTGTTGCTTGGTTTTTTTGCACACAATGATTTTAAAAGCCCAGAGTTGTCCTGTTGTTGGTTGTCCAACCTTTGGCAAGCTTTCAGCGTGCTGTGATGAGAGGACCCTTAGCCTGGTGCCCATCATTTCTAGGCTGGTAGAATTTTTTTTTTAAGCTCACCGTAAGGCTTGCATAAGGCTCTTAAAATTAGTGTTGCCTTTCAAGCCAAAGGGCCGGAATAAGGTTTACAAGCCATAAAAGCCTCTTATCAAAGTTGATTTCCTCCAACGTACCTTTCATCTTTTATAGTATTTACTTTTCAAATCCTTGAACTTAAAAGGATTAAACAGGTTAAAAGAAAAAAAAGGAGGGGAAAAGAGAAAACAAATAAGAAGGAAGATGGATTGAGTATGGATTATGAGAGGCCCATATAAAATATGAATTAGAAGAAAGTCTAAACAAAGAGTTGTCATTTTCTGAACTGCTGAAAGTTAAAGTGTGCTGGAAGTTTAACTTCAGGGAATATTTAATTTCTCTGGATTATTTTTTTCACTATCCAAAATGACTGGAGGAGAGCAGCTGACTAGAGGGATATGGGGATTTTGTGGTGTTCTACTCTATCTTCCAACCCCTTTCTGTCCTGCGGTGGGACGGCCATGTGTGATCTACCCCAGTGAGCTCTTGTCCTGCTGCAAAACCATTTCCCAGGCAAGAAACCTCACAGGAAGAAAACCAAAGGTCTCACTGGCAAAGAGCTGCTAAAATAACAAGAGTTGCAAAAGAGATCAGCGATCTCTTCTCCTGTCAGGGAACTGGAAAAGCGTCCAGGTGAACTGGAGACATTTCCAGGACACTTCCCTGGCCACCACCTCCCCTGCAGCAGTGGTCTGATGAAAGGGATCTGGAGGAGGAGGTATGGGCAGCAAACCTCGGTTTGCTCTGTGGCTCTGCTGCTGCCTTGCCTACAGTGGCTGTCCCTGGCGAGGTGAGACCCGAGCCCCCCATGCGGCATTGTCCTGCTCCACCACTGCTCTGGGCCTCTTCCCCAGCTGTCGGCAGTGTTCTCGTCCTCCCCCGCAAGGGCTGGGCTGAGTTCATGCCTGGAAAATGCTCCAAGATTTGCACCCAGACGCTGCCCTCCCCTCTGCTGTTCCTCGCCTGGCTTTGCAGGAGAGTCTTGTCAACCAAACCATGCAAACCCAGAGGGAAAGCTCTGCTGGCAGCTCCTCTTGGCATGCTCCCCGTCCCAGAAGAGCGCATTAAACCTGCTGCCCCCTCCAGAAGGTTGCAATCAGGGACTTGCCCAGGCTGGTTATGGGTCACTGGCCGGGTCAGCCCCGGCTGCCGGCTCTGCCTGCCTTGCTGTGGCAGGGTCTGGGGCCAGGCAAAGCAAACAGGTTGGGGAGCTCCAGCCAGGAGCGATGCCTGACCTCTCTGGCCTCGAGCATCTGAGGAGCTGGGGGTTTCCTGCGGCCCACTGGCGTGGTGGACCTTTCGGTGGCTGCCTGCCTGTGATGAGCGGAGCACAAAGCCCTGGAGTTGGCTGAGCAAAATGATGCCACCTTCAAAGCAGATCCATCTAATTCTTTTTGGTGTGTTGTGGCTGAATCTGTTTCCCTGGTGCTGATCTAGCACCACGTCCAACGTGGGCGCTCACCAGGCAGCTCCACCACTCGCCATGGCATTCACCAGTCACCCAGTATTAGGCTGGTCACAGTGTCCCCTCGGCCAAGCTCGTCCTTTTAAGGTGGGTATGAGCAGGAGAGGACGTGGAGGACACACACAGGCACTTGTACCACCTTTGGCTTCTTCACCGCGACTTTCTCCTCTATTCCCCTTCAGGGAAGGGTCACGCAGGGAGAGGTTACGCGGGCACACACAGCCCTGCAGGACTGTTAATGAGTACCAGATCTTTTAACGACCCACTGATGTACAGGGTGGCCCTCACATGTATTTTTGGCTGAAATCACTAGTTTTGTGACTGCAGGGTCAGCCAGCCGGAGGTGTGGGGCGCTGGCATCCTCGGGGGATGCGGTTGGGAGGCATCCCTCTCCTCCTCCTGCTTGTGTGCTTCTGCAGCCGTGTTTTAAATGCCGCTGCTCCGGGCTCTGCTTTGAGGGGGGGGGGGGGAATTCCCAGGGCGAAACCAAAGAGCGGAGCTCAGAGGTTAACGGTTAAACTCGGGGCACCTCAGAAATGTCCCAAATAGCTCCCCCGAGACCACAACAGCTGTGAGTCAACCTGCCGCAGCGGGATCCTGACTCAGGGCGATGCCTGTGGTCTGAAGGGTCACTGACATCGCGAGAAGAGCTGTGGGATGCTCAGGTAGAGCGAGGTCCTCTCTGCCACGCGTTGGGAAGCTTTCTGTGGTGTGACATGCGTGATACTTGCTACCCTGTCCTTCGCTGAGCAGGAATTGGTGTGAGGGAGGGCAAAGCGTGGCAAAAAAAACCAACCCAGAAGTTGTTCAAAGCAGATGCTGTCCTTCCCCGCAGCCCCCGTTTCCCACAGGTTTTCCCTGAAATTTCTGTATCAGAAGCGTTCTTGTTACTGTTACAAAACACGTTGGCAAAGCACGTCAAGGGATATGAAAAGATATTGAGACCTCGGTGCCAAAATCCATGTCAGCTGGTGGAGAAGCAGAGGAGCTGGTTTTCGGGGAGGGAAGCATTTGCAGGGCGCTCCTTCGAGGAAGGATTAGACCTGCCAGGCGTGTTAATCTCTGACCTTCCCAGAAGCGTCCCAGATTGTTTCAATACATTTCAATTACCCGGCTGTGCTGCCCAGAACTGCTTTGACCTCAGCTGCTTCTTCACCTTTTGGTGGCTCATGTTGGGGGCTTTTTATTAGATCTCAAGGAAGCAGAAGGAAACCCAATCTGGGATGTATTTACCTGCTTCTCTGCCTCCGATTAGCCCCTGCTGCGACGCTGTTCCCCCCCCAGCCCGGCTGCGAGCTGCAGGGCTCGCTGGAGGTATGGCAGCACTCCAGGACAAATTACTGATGCTTCAGGAGCGGCTGCAGAGGCAGGGCTTTGGGTTTGCTTTGTTCTGTTTGATGGGCCTGAAGGAGCCCCTCTGGCCTCTGCTGCTTTGGTGGCTGCTGATCTCCCAGGGCTGCATGTTCGGCACCCTGGGCAGCGAGCTGGCAGGAGAGAGGCTGCTTGCCTGCCCGTGGGGTGGCTGCGTTTTGGGACAGATGTACACGAGGTACCTGCCAAAACCATGCTGGGGGAGACAGGAATGATGCAGGTGCTGCTTGATGCAGGCAGAGCAAGGTTGCCTGCACCTTTGCTTAACAAGGTGCAGCAGCACAGGGAATAAGGGCAGAGCTCGTTGCAGGCAGCGTGGAGCAGGGCAGGGGGGCTCTTGGCTCCACCGTCCGAGGGGGTCCTGATACTGCTCAGCCATGAGGCAAAGCCCCCTCCAGCCAAAAGCAAGCCTGGAGGTGGGAAAAGTTAAAAATTCAGCAGCCACAGGCAGCTCGGGTTTGCCTGCAAAGTGCTGGAAAGCAACCCTTTCCAGGCAGGAGGGAGCAGATGTGGAGTGTGTTTGCAGTGAATGTTTGGGGAGTGGGATAAAATGCTCCTAAATGTTCTCCCTTGGAGCAAACCCCTCCAACTGGAGGCTCTTAAACTCTTTGCGAAAGTGGCTGCTGCACATAGCATGCAAATCCCGCTGCGAGCGGAGGGGACTTTGCCGGTTAGGAACTTAAATCCCTTCTGAAAGATGGACTGGAGTATTTCTTAGATCCTACTTATAACCTTACCTTTATTCTCCCTTCACGAGCTGATCTTTTGCTCTGCCATATGGTAAACGTGGCTGTTCCCAGCGGGGTGAGTAGACAGGGATGTTTTCCCCTGGCTCTGCTGAAGGTATTTGAGAATCTGCTCCTCATTTACGGCATTTCTGACCCTTGGGATAATGTGGCTCCTCTGTCCTTGTCCCTTTTACATGGACCCGCCAGCTCACATCTGCTGCCCAAGGAGCGGGGGAAGGTTTCGGGAGAGGGTGGGTTTGGCCGAACAGGGCTCAGCATTGAGCCTGTCTTCTCCATTGAGTTGCCCTGGACCAGCTCACCCATCTTTCCCCCAACCATCGTTACTCTGCGTGAACTCTCCCAAGGGGCACCACCAGTATCTAGCTAGAGCAAGCCAGACCCGTGGAGCAAGGCAATGACCCCTGAGGACATTGACCTGGGAGCAGAAAAAGGTTTTTGAGCCTTTTTGGCTGCATGCGAGCTGTCGGGGAGAGCAGTGAGGACAGGGCCCATCAGAGACACGTTGCTGTGATGGAGACACTGATTGAGCCCAGTTGTCCCTTGTGGCTGGTGGGAAATGATTCTGTGGCTGCCTGGGGTGGGGTTTTTAATTTATTTTAATGAGCTAAAAGTATTGCACAGAAATGTGAAGCCAATGGTTGGACGAGTGTGGGGGAGCCCACGGGTGACCGGGGCTCTTTCCTCATGCTCTGGCGGGGCTGCGAAGGGAGCCCAGCACCCATCGATTAATTAAAATCTCAAACCCGTGCACAGTCCAGTTTGCCTTGGCTAAAACCAGTGTGAGAAACTTCCTTGCAGCATTTCTGCGTCGTCCAGGCTAAAGTGTTGTCATCCGAGGCTGCTTTGCATGACAATGCCTTGGGCTCTAATTATGCGCAAGGATGCTAATAGGCACAGAGCGGGCTGGATCTCCATGGGAAAACTATCTGTTTGCGAGGGGCGGGGGGGGGAAAGAGAAAGAAAATCCACCCAAACAAAATAAACCATGACAGTTTGGGAAGGGAGGAGGACTGGGGGCGAGGAAAGGGGATGGGAGGCAGCGGAGGGGTTGAGGAAGGCAAGTGTGAAGCTAATAAGGCTCACTTTGGGCTTTTTCCTGGGCTCTTTTTCTCAGTGGTAAGAGACATGCCCGTGCTGGGCCTCAGCGGCTCCTGCTACCCACGGGCTAAGGCGACTGAAAGGAGTTCTGCAGTGCTGATATCTGCAGCGATCTTGTGCAAAATCATGTGTATCTGCTTTCCAAGTGCCAAACGAGAGTTGTTCTTACAGGACTGTGAAGCTGGATCTCGGGTGGGCGAGTGGGGAGAAACTGAGGCACGGGAGATCTCAGGTTTGCCTGGATGCCAGATGCGTGTATGGGAAGGCTTGGGGGACCCATTCTTGTCTTTCTAGTGCCTTACTCTCCAGCACCCACTTGTCCTCCTTGTTTTATTGCTCTAGCATAGCTACAAGGAGCAATTTCAGCTCCTTCAGCTATTTCACAGCTGAAGAAAAGGCTGCTGGAAATGAAGGTTTTTTGCTCACAGCCAGGATGCCCTGTTGGCTTTCCCTTCCTACGTCTGCTAAGAGCATTTTGCAAAGAGTTGGGTAGGGGACCAAGACAGCATCAGCCACTGTGTCCTCCCAAGTCTTCTCGGGGTCATTTTCCCTTTTTCTTTCCAACTTTGAGAAGGTTGAGGTGACTCTGGAGTGGGCAGTGTTTGAAACTGGTCATGGATGGATCTGTCTAAGCTTGGGTTTCCAGGCAGATGGTGGCTGTGAGAATGTCAACCCATCCAAGGAGGGGAGTGGGACCTAGAAACCCCCCATTTTATACCAGGGTCTGTCACAGGCTGGTGGTAGGACAAACTGGGTCTTGAGGCTGTAGGTTTGGCATCTTCAGAAAAGCAGAGAAAATTCCTGGCGCTCTCCGAAGAGCTGCAGAAGGTGCCGGATGACCACACACCTGACACCTGCGCTGGGTTGTGAGAAAATACAGGACAGGCGCATGGATGGAGGCTGGTAAGAGTGTAGTGTTGTTATTAGCCCTCATTGAAATGCTCGCTCACTTAGTGAAAACAAAGAGCATTAAAGAGCCAGGTGCAAGGGCGTAAGGAGCTTAAACCTTGCGCTCGCTGTTGGTGTTGATGTAGTCATCTGGCTTTAATGATATTGGCATTACCCGCTCTGTCGGCGTTTAAAACAGGGGATGTATTTTTAATGTCCAGCTTACAGGGATTACTTCTGCGTAGTTTTCTTCTAACCTCCTTGTGTACTGTGCAAGTCCTGGGTGAGGACAATCCCCACCCAGCCACCACCAGCAGCTGCCACCAAAGAAAACACAGCTGAAATCACCTTGGCTGCTTTTTTCCTGATCAGATCATGGGCTAAGCAACCTTCTGCTGAGTGTGGCAGGGTTGAACCACACTTCCTCTGCTGGGGTAGGACTCCTTGGGTGTTTCTGCATGCAAAAGGGCTCATCGCGTCGATGGCTAAGGCAAGCTGGGGACCAGAGCAAGCGCTGGATCTGGAGGTTTTCCCCTGCTTTGATGTGCAGGTATCCCACCCTGTTTCAGACACAGGGTTTGTCTTCTCTGGCCTTCAGGGTGAAGCGTGGTCTCCAAATGCTGTTGACGCTGATGCTCCTTGTTCCCATGAGACATCTTATCAGAGAAGGGCTGCAGTGATGGGATTGCGCGGATGCTGGGGCAGGTAGCTCCCCTGGGAGTGACATGTGTCTGCCCACCCTCACTCAGTTGAGACCAGTAGGATCTGCTGGGTTGGGAGTGACGCTGGGCCCTTGAGTCTTCCTTGTGCGATGGCACATAGAGATGCTGGGCTGAGAGGAGCCACCTGCTCCCTTGAAATCACGCTCCTGCTATCTTAGTACCACTGCATAATCCTTCCCCCTCCAAACCGAGTGCGTGCCAGCCCAATGCTAATGAGCTTGATTGCTCCCCCTTGTTTTACATTACATCACCGAGAGGAAAATCTGAGCCTGGTTTGCTCCAAAACGTTGAGGTTTTGGGGGAGGGAGAGGAGGAGGTAAATATCCAGGGTGGAAAAATAATCATCTGCGAATGAAAAACTCTGGGGTTTACCCTGAGAAAAGGGGAATAGACAGACTGACAGACCTGATGACAGACCGAGCTGAAAGCACCCTGGCCCCACATTGCGGAGAGATGCCTTATTGTTTGATCTGGCTGTGAGACAGATTAGCAGCCCCAGGTGGAAAGTCATAATCTGCATTTAAATGGGCCGGTTATAAAAGGTAGGGAGCCCAGGAGCCTGCAGCATTATGCTGCGTCTTTAGGACTCCGTAATCTCTCTTTATTTTCTCCGCAGTCTGACCTGGGGGCACAGTTTCTAATTACCAGGTCACCCTGCTAATATTGTCATTTCCAGCCAGTGGGTGTGAAACCATAGCAACGCCACATTTGCTTCCAAGTTTCTAGAGGAATAAAATTTGCCTTTTAATCACAGAAAATTACTGGGTGTCTCCCCCCCCCCCCCCCCCCAACTTACTCTTCACTAATGCAATTCACTATCGGAGTTTTTAAAAGATATTTCAGATAGGATCTTTTTGAAACTTCACCTTGTGGCTGTGGCCAAAGAGAAGGGACCAAAGTCTTGGTCTGTGAGGTTGTAGGCTCCAAGCAGGCAGTTTTGGATGCCAGAACTTCCCTAAATGCACATGCTGTTCACCAAAGAAACTCTGTACTTTCTTCGTAGTGTGGTTTTCATCTTTAAAAAGTTTTGAGCTGATAAAAGAGGGAGAAGGGGGTATCAGATGCCAACGGAGTTATAGGGATGTAACCCGTCATCACGCTGTAGGGATGTCCATGGGTACCTGAGCTCGGCTCAGTTGGGAGGTGGCCACTGGGATGGTGGCTCCAACTCGTGGATTTCACCTCCCAGTTTGGACTGGTTTCAAAAAGCCCACAGTGTCAGGAGGCAACAGGGCTGGTGTGGTGGGCATGTCCTATGTTCTGTGGCACCATGGCATTGGGTTATCTTCCCCTATGCATCTCTGGTAGCTGGGGCCAGGTTTTTGTCCTCTTGAAGCAGACCATAAAAACTTGACTGAGATAAGTCCGAAGAGCTTCAAAACTTGGGGAGGCTGGTTTCCACCGCCCAAGGGTGGGCTGGCAGCCCTGCAGGATCTGCCCCAACGTCAGGAGAAGGTCAGGTCAGGTCTGGGCTGAAACTCTGTCCCTCAGGCTTTCCTCCTGGCTCTGCACGATGCATTTACTGGGTTTCAAAAGCAGTTTCTAACTCAAAGTGAGTCAGACGTGAACTGGAATCACATTGTAAGGTGATTTTCCAGCTGACAGGAGTAGGTTAATTGTAAACTGTCTACTGAAGCTTTAAAACTCCTGTCCAGCCTTATTATTAGCAGTTTAAAATTTATGGAGTGAGACTTTGCTTGGTGATAGTTGGTTTGTGCCCAGACAACGTGTGTAATTAATCCCCACATTGGGGGAAGGAAAATCAAATGTAAGGCTTTTTTGTTCCACCCCCCCCCAACCCGACACATCTCGGGGCATGCAGGGGGGCTGCGGGGCAGAAATGCTGTTCTACCCGTGCTGGGCTGGAGGACCACGTCTGCGTTGTCACCTTGAGCGCCGAGGGTTAAATCCTTTCCAGTGGTGAGAAACTTCACTTTGTATTGAAGGAAACTCCAGGCTGGGGACTAAAGCAGTCCCCTGAAACGCTGGGAAATGAGACCCTGGATCTGGGCTCTGGGGCGTGGAGATCCCACGGGATTTTTAAGAAGGGTGGTGGAGGTGACTCCGTCCAGGGGTTGGAGCTGACCTGCTGCAGGGCAGGAGATGGGGCCAGGTTGCCACCGTGCCGGTTGCTGGCGCCAGCACCTCTGCAGCTCCGACTCGGTGTGGGTGTTTTCTGCACGTGGCCGCCTCAGGACGACCACACGTTATTCAGCCTGTGGGTTTCCTCGAGTCGGAGCTACGACCTTGTTAAAAATTGAGTTATTTCCAGGCTGAATAGCTGCATCTGTCTGGCTTGGGCAGCCCTTGGACCCGGTTACACCTCTCTCTGTCGGGCTGAAGAGCTGTTATTGCGTCTCCGCTCCCGGAGCGCTGCGGTTACAGCGCTCGTAAGCTGCACAGACCGAGCTCTCAGACTTTCTCCCTGTAAAATGTTGTAGTCACTGAAAACTGAGAGCAGCTCCCAGGCAGGTAATTAATTAGAAATGTGAATTTAGAGGCTTGTTTCCCTTCCCTTCGTATAGTTGCTGTTATTTCTTATTTCAAACGATTTTTATTGAGGCTCTTATAAACATGACTACGTTTTAATGAAGAAATAGCTCCCCACCCCAGCTCTACAAACAACGCGTCTCAAAGCTCAAGCTACTCGCCGCCGAGGGTCTGGGCCTCCGTGTGCACGCCGGTACGCACGCACAGGAGCACGCGCGCGCACACGTACGCGGAATTAACCGGGAATTTCACAGCCGCAGGGTTGGCTGAGCAGCTCTGATCCAGCTCCCCGCGCGTGGGCCAAGCTCCCGTTGACTTCAATAGAGCCTCGCTCGGTTTATGAGCCTTCGGAGCGCAGCCCTGAGCGGGGGCTGCTTGTATAGTGGCTATTGCGTGATTAGTATTTGTATTACAATGGCACTTCAGGACCCCAATTGCGGCTCAGCGCCCCATTAGAGTAGTCCTTGTGCAAACATGTACTAAAGAGGTGGGCTCTGACCCAAGGAACTAACAATCGAGGTCTTTACAGCCCCCGAGGCACCTTAGGATCAATTATTTATATTACAGTAGCGCTTACGGCATGTCTGTGCCCACGCTGATGTGAGCGGCTGTGGTGTCTGCGGCCGGTTCCTGGGGATTTTGGGATCTGCAGGACAGGCGGGTGGCACCGGACTTTGCTGTTGACCCGTGAACGGCCACTCAGCAATGACCCCTGCCTGCTCCAGAGGGGTTAATTGTGCACGGGGGGTGGCTTTGCCTGCCCCTGCACAGAGGCAGAGTGCTGGGGGAGCAGGAGGGGTCTGCAGGAGCCTTTCCCCCCCGCCTCCTTTCGCTGTTAGCGTGGTCCCGGGTGCGATGGGTGCTGCATAACTGTGTGCTCCAGCCACATCCAGCCGTCTGCCCTCGCACCGTTGGAGCTGGTGCTGCAAGCGCAGGGCACGTGGGTGCGGGAGCAATCCCTGGAGGTGGGTGTAGCCCCCTGGGTGAGGGTGAGCAGCCCGGCCAGGGGCAGTGGAGGGGACAGCAGTGGGTCGGTGACCTGTGGTGCATGCTCAGCACTTGCTTCCTGAGCGGCGAGCCACTCCTGTCCTTCCTGTGCCGCCGTCTGCACCCGCACCCCTGGCCACCGCCGTGCTGATCACAGAGCGCCTGAAAGGCAGGAGGTTTGTGCTGGAGAGATGTTTAAGGCTTTTTTCAATCTCTCTGATTCCCTGGACCTGTCTGTCCCTCTAAGCTCTCCTTTCTCCCCACCTTTTCCAGATGGGTTGATCTTTACAGCATCAAATCCAAGCAGTTTGGTCAAATTTTGCTGGGGGGGGGGGCAGGGGGACGGGACACCTTGTGTTTGTGCTCCCTTCCTAAGACACCTCTCCTGGGGTGGCAGCGATTCCCCACTGGGGGGCTGGGGAGTCCCAGCTGCTGAGCGTGGTCCAGGAGGGAGCTGACGCTGGGATGGGGGGAACCCAGCTTGATCTTTTCACTTTGACATCCAAATCTCCATCTCCTTTAACCACCTGACTCCTGGAACTGGGCCCTGAAAAAGGAAAAGAGAAACTCTAGCAGATCTCGCTGGGCTCGCAGCGAGCCCGGCTCCGCTGTGATGTATTGCTGCTTCATGTCCCAAATGCTGCAGCTGGGCAGGAGCCGCAGCCGATCCCAGGATCCCGGCACACAGCTGGCTGCGATCTTGCCTTCTCTCTTGGAGAAAGCCCCGGCTTTAATGCGATGTCAACACGAACAGCTGGCTGAGGAAATGCAAATTGAAGCTACATTTCTGAGCAGCTGACACCGCTGCAGGCGGCCGGCACGCAGAGCTGCGTGTGGCTGTAGCCGGCTGGGCGTAGAGCCCGGCGCAACGGGGCATTACAGGGACCCGGGCAGAGAGGGGGGGGGGGGCCGCTGGCTCCCCAGGGCTGCTTTGAAACTTTCACCCATTCCTTTATTTTTTTTTTTAATTTAAAAAAAAAAAAGTTGCTTGTTTTTCTCGGAGCTGATTTAAAAAGCAAACTCATGGCTAAGTCAAAACACAGCACTGTGAAAGGGAGGGCACGGCTCAGCCTCGCTCTGCCCGACCCTGCGGCTTTCTGCGGGAGCTGGGGAGGCTCCGCCGGTGCCCCCCGCCCTGCCCTGCCCCAGCGCTGCCGGCGCTCCCCAACCCGCCGCGCAGCATTGCAGCAGCCCCGCTGCACATCTGTCCCTGCGGCCGCTCTTATCTGCTGCGGCTCAAACCTGCCCTGCAGCATTTTAAGAGTTCCCTTGAATTATTATTTATTTTTTTTTTCCCCCACCCCTCTTGCTCTGCTTTCTAACACAAACTGCCCTGAAGCTTTGCAGCTTTTCCAGCATTTTTCAATCTCTCGGTGTCACTCGTGGCCCCCCCATGCAGAGCGCAGCCCCCCGGAGTGGGGCAGAGCCCTGGCGGTGGGTGGGCAGGAAGCTCGGAGCTGCCTGGGGACCCGTGTCCAGCTTGGCTTTCCCCAGTGGAGGCCAAGAGCATTAAAGCCCACACCATAAGTAAACAGTGCAGAAATTATAGGTCCAGGGTTGGGTCATGAGCTTTGCTCTTTTGGTTTCTCGTGAGGAAGATATCCCTGGGATTCTTCCGGCTGGAAGGTGGGGCCGACTCATGGAGAGGGAGAGAGGGGGGCCGAGATGCCACCGCAGACCCCGAGAGCAGCAGGGGCTGTGCTGTGGCTCACTGCAGCACTGTCTGCTCGGAATCGCCCCGGCTCTGCCCCGCTCCCACCCTCCGGTTCTTGCTGCACCCTGTGCAAACGGGGCGGGGGGGGGGATGCGAAGGGTTCCTTCCAGGCCAGACCCCCAGAGAGGCAGGCAGGCAAAGGCTGTCCTGTTTTTGGGATGTCTTCCAGCTTGTTGCTGGGTAACAGCCCAACCCACCCACACGAGCATCAGAAAGACATTAACTGGGTTACTGAATTGTTTGTCTGCGGCCGGCTGCTGCTCTCGGCCGCGCCGTGCCGGCCATGGGCCCGCCAAGCTCTCGCCGGAGCTCCGGGGTGCTGCCTCGCCATAACGCCGGTAGCTGCGTTTGTTCTTCTTTCCAAAGGAGTGGCAAAGCCAAAACTTGCGGTGGGCAAAGTCCGAGCGGGGCAGGGGAAACCCGCCACGTGCTGCAGCAAAATGGCTGGGACCAAAGCGTTCCCACCAGCCGCGGTGGCTGACTGCACAGGTAAATAGTGACACTGACCCTAACTAATGCACAAAGTAAATGAATCCCTTTCAGTTAATTGGCTTAAGTGTTACTTGTAGTGAGAGTAAATATTTTACAACGGCGCGGAGGCTTTGCGTTGCAGTCGTGAGCTCTCTGTGCTGCAGCGAGCAGCGTCCCTGCCCCGAGGTGCCTGTGGTGAGCCCGGCTGCTGCGGGGTGCAGGTCTCGCTGCTGGGCTCGGAGGTGGGCTTTTCAGCCAGGGAAAGGGGCCGGGGAGAGCAAACTGTTGGCAAAGTACTGCTTTATCGGATCAGTCTCTGTGCCAAGCCGTGGGGGCACCCCGAGGTGTCCCGTGGTGCTCTCGGTGTGGGGCTGCCGTGTGCTGGCTGCGTCCCCCACGCGGAGTCGGGGTCAAGTTATGACACTTCTGCAGAAGTTTTCGTACGTGAATTACCGTGCCCTGGGAGGGAACAGAGGGGAGGGGACCCACACAGACTCGTGCCGTCACTAGCAATCTCTGCAATGGTGCCAGCAGCGGCTGCACGCTTCTCGGTGTTGGGAAGCAGCAGGGCAGAGGACTCGCAAAGCTCAGCACAGCGGTGGCCCAGGGCAGGCGTATGGCAAGTGATGCTGCGGGGAGAGGTGACAAAGCCATGGGCTGGATTGCCCAGAGCAGTGTGGTTAGGGACCACGGAGTGCGGAGCAGTGATTTATCTGGGATGGGTTTGATAGGCACAGCGATGCCTGGCCAGGCTGGGGTGGGGTGGGGGATGTCTTTCCTTGCCAAGGTGCTTGCGCTGCATCTCGGGGGCCGCAGAGCAGGGCTCAGGGGCAAGCAGTGACATGGCTCTTTGGGTGTGATAAATGTTTCGCTTCATCGTTTGAGAGATTTCAGCTGGTTTTGAATAACCTGAAAGCCCAAACCTCTGTGACAGCTCCTCTTCCTCCCCCCAGCCCACGCTCAGCATCCTCCCAAACCTGGGTGGGTCAGAGCCAGCGTGGCTTGGGGACGGCTGAAGCTCATTTGTCACCTTTGGAGCTCAGGGCTTGAATTTTTGCCCTGGGCGAGTCTGGGTTTGTCCGTCTCTGAATCCCGTTGCTTCCCTCGTGTCCTGCCAAGGCTTCCCTCGCTGCGGTTTTGCTTTGGTGGCTGGGCTTTGGTAAGAGGGGGGGACACCTCAAAGCCCATCAGTGAGGCCAAAACCATCCTGGGGCTTCAGCACAACCCTGGCTTCGCTCGTAGGCTGTTAATAAATCAGAGACCAGTGGGGTGTTTAACTTTTAATACAATGTATATTTATTGCAAACAATAATATACAAAAAAAGGTAAGTTTCACAAAGAGAAGGATCTTGCAAACAAACCAAAACAACTTACCTAAAGACAAAATATGATTTAAATGACAGGTCTTTTAAGTTACAGAAATACTTTAAAAAGATCTGCTTTTATACAGAAATAGAAAGATGCCATATTATAAGAGTGCTTTAAGATTTTTTTTTCTTCTACCGAATCCCTAAAAAAAAAAATGTTAACAAATATATCATTTTTTTAAATAAAAAAAGTTTGCTGTCTTTTTTAAAAAGCAATCCTTAACTGTTCAGCCACAGCTTCACCAAAGTCAGTGTCCCCACCTCAAGCCAGTTTTGGGGGTGGAAGGCTAAAATGGTGCCGCCCCCACGGCACGGCCGGGGCGTTGGGTCTCGTCCTCGCACGAGCTCGTGTGTCCCAGAGAGCTGAGGCAGAAAACAAGGCAAATGATTCAGTGATACGCTACATTTGCAATCTTTAGTTTGTACAAAATTTTTTTTTTTTTCCAGTTTATCCTTAAGACAAAAGAAAAAAGGAAGAGCACAAGTTTGTACAAACCCAGGACACAGATTCCAAAAAGAATAATAATAATAATAATAAAAAAAAGAATTAAAGAGATAAATAAAGGACCGGTTACAGTTTAGACCATAATTTAACAGGCACGGTTACCTTCCAAATAATGCTTCGACAAATGCAATCGCTTTTGAAAGGACTTAAAACAGAAGGGAGGTTAAAAAAAAAAAATAAATTGTGATTAAAAACTGCTCTTCTCACAAAATAAATAATTTAAAGTATCTGTGATGTCCCGCAAGCAGAGAGGAGCCCCTGGACAGGTTTTGCATCAGGCCAGGGGCGGCTGGGGGGGGTGATCGGGGGTGACTGGAGGGGATCAAGCTCAGCCCCCCCCTGCCCCCCCAGCCCCAGGGCAGAGCTGGGGACAAGTGATTATCACAGGGCTGCGTTTAAGGCTTCTCAACAGCACTTTCTGCTGGCTGGTGGGTTGTTTTGGGTTTTTTTTTTTTTTTTTTTTTTTTTTTAAAATCTTTTTGTTTTTCTTCCTTAAGGCTCAGGGTTATTAAAAAATAAAGTTAAAAATCTCCTCCTGGCTGGTTTTGCTATTAGTTAGAAAAATAAAGCCTCTCCCATGCGCGTCCCTGCACAATCTCAGCTCCGTCTCCCACGCCGCAGAGCTGACCCTCGCTAAGCCTGACGCTGGCCACTTAACAGAGCTTTGTTCCGAGTTAAAAGCACGCCGTTTTGCTTTTTTATTTTTAGAGAAAAAGACACTTATCTATAAAAAAATACCTCTGACTGCAAGAAAACCTAGGACTGCTCCACTAAGTGTCATTTTTTAGCTGTTGGAAAAATAAGACCATTTTAAAAAAAATCTCTAAAAAATATGTATAAATCCCCTCAAATTGGTAACGAATCATACACAGTACATACTAAAAAATATTTAAAATAGAGAATATTCCTCACAGAGGACTCTGAGTTTTCTCTTCCCCCCCCATTTTTTTTTTCTTCTTTTTAATTACTGCTAAAAAAAAAATCATTACAAAAGTCCAGAGAACAAGACAGCTGAGCTGGTTGGTCAGAAATCTCATCTCCACGCCGCGCCCTGGAAGCAGAGTTAAAGTCCAGTCCTTGGAGAGTCTGTACCGAGTTTTGCTGGTTCTTGGAGCGGTCTGGCCACTTCCTGGAGGATGCTGTAGTGCAGAAGGCTCGAGGCGCTCTCTCCTCCCCATCAGCTTTAACTTTAGCGTCTCTTTTAATTATTATTTTAGTTTCGAAGAAGGAGAAAGCCTGAGGAAGTTCTCCATTCTTGTTGCTTCTTTCGTGCTTTTGAGATTTTTTTTTTTATTATTTTTTTTTTTTAATTCTTTGTATTTCAAATGGCTTTAGGGTCTGGTGAGCTGTGTGTAGACGGGCTGTTCCCAGTGCTGCGGGCTGTGAGTCTGGGGGATGGAGGGGACCCCAGAAGTGTCTGCAATGGGGGTGTACATGGGGCGCTGCGTGGGGTTCATGTAGGTGAAGGTGGAGTAGAGGCTGCTGCTCTGGCCGGCGGCGTGGCTGTAGTAGGAGCTGGAGTTCTGGTGGTCGGTGTAGTCGTACTGGGAGCGGGTGATGGTGGGGTAGGAGGAGCTGTAGTGCTGGAGGTTGAAGGAGCTGTAGTTGATCTGCTGGGGGGAATGCTGCTGCTGCTCGCTGTAGTGGCTGGGGCTGAGCTGCTCCGTCTTGATGTGTGTCCTCTGCTGCGCCTGGCCCTGCTCGCCGCTCAGCGCCGGCAGCCCGTGCTGCGGCTGGGGCTGCGGCTGCGGCGGGGGCTGTGGCTGCTGCTTGGACATCCAGACGTGGCCAGCTCCGGCTTGCGAGCCCGACGTGCTGCTGATGCCGTAGCTGCCGGTGTAGGTGACCTGGCCGGGCTGCCCGTGGGTGGCTGGGACCCCTGGGTGGCCGTTGGGGGGGAGGTACTGATCAAACTCATTGACGTCGAAGGTCTCGATGTTGGAGATGACGTCGCTGCTGAGCTCGCCGATGTCCACATCTCGGAAGTCGATGTGGGGCGGCTGCCGGCCGCCTTCTTGCAGAGGGCGGCCCTCCCGCTTCAGGTCCTGCTTGCCCGGCTGCGTGTCCGTCTTGGGGGTGGTGGGGGGCGTGGGGGGACCCTGTGATTGCCCTGAGGAAGGAAAGGCACAGGCATAAAGGGGGTGTCGCTCCCATGACGGCCAGGCACCCCTGCACGCGCGTCTCCCCGGGGTGGGAGGTGCTGCCAGACGTGGTAACACCGTTAATAGTTAACCCACGGTCCGCGGGGCGGCCGGATAACAGCCCGTTGCTTCTGAAAGCTGTTGCGCAGGGTAACACAAACATCTCCAGGTGCAAGGAACACAGGCGTGAACCCTATCAGCGCCAATCTATCACACCAGCTAAAAGAACCCAGCCTTCAGACGTGAGCCGCGAGAGCAGGGTCATCTTTTGGGTTGGGTTGTTTTGTTTTTTTTTAATTGAAAAGTATGAGTTCACGTTTCTGGGGGGCAGAGGGGGTAGAAGCGGCTGCAGGGGCTGGCACACAGCGGGCAAGCATTTACGTGCCCGTGCTACAAGCACGGCTCGTGGGCAGGTCTGCCCCTCTCTTGGTGCAGCCATCCCCTTCTCACTGTGTTCCTGGGTGTTTCCCTCCTTCCCCCAGCCCTGACCCGTTCTCAGTTTCAGCCTGGTTTGGGATGTAACTTTTCTTAGGTAGCCGTGACTTAACCCCCCCCTCCCTGTACCACCCCGTGGGGCTGCAAGGACCTACCCGAGTGCTCCCCGGGGGAGTGCACCTCGCTGATGCTGGAGGATGACTGCGGGGAGTCTGCCTGCAGCGCCTTGAAGATGGCGTTGGGGGAGATGTGGGTTTGCTCGGAGCCTTCCTCCTGCTCCGACTGCCCGTTCTTCACCGACTTTCGCCGCCGCGGCTGGTACTTGTAGTCGGGATGGTCCTTCTTGTGCTGCACCCGCAGCCGCTCGGCCTCCTCCACGAAGGGACGCTTCTCGCTCTCATTCAGCAGCCTGGGGGAGGACATGGTGGGGATGAGGGGTCAGCCGCAGCTCATGGAGGGGGGAACATTAGCGAGTCCCACCACTACAGCTTAACACCAGCCCAAACCTCTCCTCTGGATCCCCCCAAATGGCGATGCGAAGCCCACCACAACACTGAACCCCCTGCTTGGGGGAGTTGTCACCCCCCTGCTGCCCCCACAAATTGCTTCGGTGGCCGAACAAGAGGCATGAGAGTAGTGGCAGGGTCCAGTCTTCGCCCCCCCCCAGTCCCCCTGCAAGGGTGCACGTCCTGTCCCCGGGGAGCTGTGGGTGATGCCCCCCCATCCTGCCCGCCAGGGCCAGGTTTGCTCACCGCTTCTCCTCCTGCCGCAAGAGCGGCTGCAAATTTAGGCTTCCCCCCCTTCCCCCGCAGTCACAGGGTAAGAGGCGGCCAGGTGACTCACTTTCCTTCTGTTTTGCTCCCCTCCCTGCCTTATTTTGGAAGTCGGAGGGCACCCAGCCATGTGCCACCCACCCACCCGGGGCTTGGCACGGCACCGCCGGCGCCCGGCTTCGGCCGCCCCCCCCCTCCCCTCGCCCCGCAT